>NW_004624791.1:10678418-10704053 GCF_000247695.1 Heterocephalus glaber
TCTAGCAGCTGCTGGATTGATTTCTCATGTTCCCTTACAATTTTAAAGCAATTTTTCTTTTCCTGGTTACTAATTGCAATCTTATCTTCTATACGTGAAATTCTATCCTCACATTGGTTCATTCTGCTGCGCAGACTTTCATTGGAGTTTTTAATCTCCTGGAAATCTGTTTGCATCTGTTTTATGGATTCCACTTGTTTCCTATGTTGGCATTCCATCATGTTCCCCAGATCCTCTATTTTTTATCTGTGTCCTCTCTAGATTTATTAATCATGTCTTGTACCATGAGCACAATCTTTGCTGTTGTCTGAGTAATTATTTCTGATTTCATTTTTCCCAGATCCTCTTTGGTTGCCAGTTCAGAGAGTCCAGGTAGTTGAGTATCAGACTGTTCCATCTCGTTTCCATTTGGGGTTGCTGTAGGTGATCCAGAAGTCTGTTTCTGAGACTTGTTTGCATGTCTTCTCATTTCCACGAGGTGTGTGTGTGTGTGGGGGGGTGCTTCTGGCGCCTACATGGCTCAGCTTCTCTGCCCTAGGAGCTTGGGATGGCAGTGGGGGAGCTTCCCTTCGGATTCCTGGACCAGCTCACCTTCTCTGCCCTAGGAGCCTGGGATGGTGGTGGGGGAGCTTCCTTCCAGGTTCTGGGACTGGCTCACCTTCTCAGGTTGAATGTCTATATTGAGGATTATTATGCAAACATTTAGAAGAGAAATTAGACCACCATTCTTAGCAATTTGATAAGAGTGGTTGGAATTGAAAACCTCTTACTATCAATTTCTAAAGACATATATGCTGAATAAAATATATTTTCCTTTCTTAATTAAGTTGTAGCTGGAATTGCAAGAAAAAGTATAAGTACCAAAGCAATAATTATTATGAAAGCCAGATGTTATGATTTGGATTAAAAATGTCCCATAAAAAGATTCATGTGTTCAGAGAAAAGGCTTTTGGAAGGTAGTTAGATCCTGGGAGCACTAACCTCATCAATGGATTAAATCTTTAATGAGCTTGTAGCTGAATGCACTGTTAGGAGGTAGGGCTTGGTTAGAGGAGGTGGGTCACTGGCAGCATGACCTTTAAGGGTGTATGTTTGTCCCCAGTCCCTAGCATCTTCCCCTTCTTTCCTCTCTTTTCATCCCTACTCCCTTTTCCCTACTTTCAACACCCCCTTTCCCATGTGCTCTTCTTCCAAGCTGCCATGAGGTTAGCAGTTTTCCTCTGCCATGCATGCCCTTTTGAAACCACAAAGTTTCTGCCTCAGAGCCAACCAACCATGGACTGAATTCTTAGAAACTGTGAGTTAAAGTAATCCCTTCCTCCTTTAAATTCTGTGTGTCAGGTATTTTGTCCCAGCAGTGGGGGGCTGACTAATACACAAGAGCAAATTAATGTGGGCTGATGTTTCTGCAGTCACGAGGGTTGGACTTAGTAATGAGCAAGTTCTTAAATTTTAACCTTTACCACATTTAGAAACAGGTGCACTTGAGACCAGGCCTAAGAAACATGGGAGATTGAGAAGTACAACATAAATCTTGGCTACTAGAATGAATATAATTCAATCAAATAAGAAATAAATAACAAAATATTGATTCAAAAGGTATGCAATAAATCGAACATTTGTTTTGATTCTGACTACAAAAATTATGGTATGGAAAATTGAACCTAAACCTTATAGAAGTTGAAGTTCAAATTTATCCTACCCAGTTGTTATTTTAAAAAGTCAGATATTGTCAAACATTTGTCTCAAACAAGTTATGCCTTCTGACTAAATCAAATTCAAAATTTTTCTTGAGTGTCACTTCAAAAAAACAGAAGTCATGCGATTGATTCTATCTGGAGGAGCTGGGTGGTGAAGGAACATGTTTAAAAATGAGTAATTACATTATATTTATTTTATTCATTATTATATATTTATTTCTCACAGAGAAAAAATATAATACATTTATTAAAATAAAATGCCATGGATTTGAAATAAAATGTCAGAATATGACACAATAAAAAGAATTGAGATACTCAAAAATGGAAGAAAATAAAAGAACAATTTACATTAGACTTACTTGTGTAAGTAGTGTAAAATTATTAATTATACCTTAAAAAGTATAGGATGTGCAAGCAAACAAAAACAACACCAATGAAAAAGGATATTAGGAAAAGTAGAATGAGAAGATTTTCTAGAGATTCAAATAGCACATATAGAAATCAAAGACAAAGGTTTTGAAATTATCAACTCAACATATATATATATATATATGCACACACGAACTGTGACTGAAGACAAAGACTAATATACTTGATACAGGTATTTTAAAAGAATGAATTACAGTGAACATAGTGGTGCATGCCTGTAATTCCAGAACTCTGCACGTTCTAGCCCAACCTGGGTAATTTAGTGGCTTAGCTACAACCTGTCTCAAAATTTAAAAGGGCTGGAGAGGTAACTTAGTACAAATACCCCAAGTACACTCGCCAATAGCTCAAAATAAATGAGTTACAATTCAACTAACTTGAAAGTTTCAATGAAAGAAAAAATATAAAATGAACAAAGCAAGAACTAAAAATTGCACTTATGTTTCTATTTTTGAAAACCAATAGTAACTACAACAAAACAGTAAGTAAAACCTATTATGTGTGTGCATTTTTTTCTTATGGAAAAAGAAAATGTATTGAAGAATAAACTTTAAATTAATATAAATGAGGCCAAGTAAAATAGAAATCTGTCATAAATAGGTACAAAGTAATGACGATTAAATGTGTTGTGATTATAAAGAGATGATAGCCATCTCATAGTGACTTCCTTAAAATTGTATAAAACGTTACAATGTTTTATACTGAGCATGAACCACATGCACAATCAAGAAAATAGTAAAATGCCATTGTAATTGCTTTTCTTAAATTCTCAGTTTTACCCCATGCTTATGATCCAACAAACTCTTACCATTTTTGCAATGAAAAGGAATAGAAAACAAGAGTTGTCATTTTTCTTTGTTCATCAAAACTTCTGTGCTGCAGAAATAGCCTTTTCTCTGACATCTCAGTGACCTCACATCTCTGTCATTATGTTATATAGGGTCTTTTTTTTTTTCTTTTTGTTCTTGTTGTTCTTTTCCAACTGTCAGATTTTCTGCTTAGTGCTTGAAATGTTTAAGAATGAACAAGAGTTCAATGTGACAAGTTTTGTTACAGGTAAAATTAATTATTTTGTTTTCTGATCATGAGACTAATTACTCTGATTTTAAGGCAATTGAACATGTCCTTCTTTAGATTTTAATGCCAACATTGGGATGTTAATGGCCCTACCAATCAACCTTCAACTTTTCATCTCTAAAAGATGATATTCTGCCAATGGCACCAGTTGGAGCTGTCCTTCAGCTCTCCGATCACATCCAGAAAGACTAGCAAAAATTGTGTGAGATTGTCAGTAATCATACACTCTTATTTACTATATTATTTTATATGGTTGCATGAGTCTGACTAGACCTAAATGTTTTGCAGATTTGAGAGCTGGTTTAATTAAAAGATGATTTGATTTGAAAAAGATTTTCCAGTCACTCTTACTAGAAATTCAAATTGTTTGCTGTTTTGAATTATTATTTCTTAGATTTGAGTGACTTCAGTTGTATATTTAGATAAAGTTGGAGCCTGGATTTCTTCCCTTGCTTCATTCTTCCAGGTAACAGCTTTTCTCTCTTGTGGCACCAATCAGCACCTCCATTCACAATTATACACGCTCCATAAAAATTCAATACACTGTTAAACACAGTGAAAGAAGGGTGATCATAATAGCTGAGAAACTATCAATAGGTATTTGTATCTGGAGAGTTAAAAAAATAGATAATAAATAAGGACACCATACAGAAAGTACACATAATAATATTTCTGAAACCACAGCGATAATTCTTGAGAGGAACAGTTATTTTAGACTCTGCTATGACTTAACATTGAATATTCCCCCAAAATCTGTATTTTAAAGTCTTAACTCCCAGGTTGGTGCTTTGAGAGGTGGTGGAACTTTTGATAAGCGGTTCTTGAGATGTAATCACTTGATTGCTTCTACGTGCATAACCACCATTGCTATGCAGTTCTGAGGTATTGCAGCCTGTGGGGGCCCATGAGCTTGTGCTATGCCATTTTGGCATCCAGGCTACAAAACTTCGAGCTAGATAACCCAATTATCTTTATAAATTTAACTACCTCTGGTATCTTATTATAGTAATACAAAACTAATACAGTTGGTTTCAATTAGATTTGGGAGGAAATTCTGTGCTTGTGTTTTAAAATATAAGTTGTTCAATCGAAGATTCACTATATTTTTGTTTGGCTCATTATTCTTTAATATAAAAGATTGTTACAGCTTTGAAATCTTGAATTTCATAACCTAGGAAACCCAGTAACCTTCTCTTTTATTTGTTGTAGAATACTTAGCACTGTTTTTCTTCATGGTTAGATGGGTTTCATGAAATTTGTATGAGTCAGAATAAGCTCTTCCTATGGATGAATGATTAAGAACATGGTATACCAGTGTCCCTGAAGAGCTCAGGTCTCATAATCACTGACAGAATTCAGCACCTCAAGTCTACAGAATTGAGAACTTCATAATTTAAAGTACATGAAAACGAAGTTATTTTTTAAATGCAAAAATGGAAATTCTAGAAATAAAAAATACTAAAAATTCTCAATTAATAGTACTAAAGGCAGATAAAACAGAAATGAAGAGGATTATTAAACTAGAAGAGAAAAAAATACACTAATGAGAAAGATATTGCAAAAAGAATTATAATAAAACATCAAAAATTAACAAATGAAGAACAAATAGAGCAAAGCAAATTGAGGATAATACAGAAAAAATGTTTTGTTGCATTGGAAAGAATAATAAGAATAGGAGATAATTGGAAATTACTGAATAAAAACAGCTACCTTTAAAATATAAATATTAAAGCATAGTAATTATTAATTTAAGAAGCATTATAGGGCCGGGGATTTAGCTCAGTGGTTTCGCCGCCTGCTCCGCAAGTGCAACCCGAGTTTGATCCCCAGTACTAAAAATAAAAAGCAGCACTATAAACGATAATCAAGAGGAATATAGAGATCATAAAAATTACAAATATCACACAAAATTTCTGAAAATGAGACAAAGAACTTATATGCAACCAAAGCAAAACATGTTACTTTCCAAATAGCAGTAAACATACTTATTGTTGGTTTCTCAACAGAAATAATTAGACCTAGATGACTATAGAATGGTATCTTCAAATCACTGAAAGAAAATAATTGTATTATAAGAATTTCACACCCAAATTGAGAGTTGATATCAAGAGCTCACATTATCAGTGATACTAAATAGTACTATTCAGGGAAATGTGAAGGAATGAAGAACAACAATACAGGTTATATTGATTAATCAGAATTAATTTAAATATATACTTTCTGTAACAAACAATGATGATATCTTTGCAATTTTAAGTGCATGTAGGTGCTTTTTTCTTTTAATTCTCCATATCACAGAGTGGAATAAAAATTGATGATGTGTTCTAAAGCTCTGGGAGTCTGAAAAAATGGTAAAACTAAAATGTATGATAAATCTTCGTAATTCATGATGTGTATTATGATTTTTAGGGTGATCAATAAATTGAAAGTCTACATAAGGTTGACTGCTAGCAACATTCTTAATGGTGAAAGAATTCTTTCCCAAGAACTTGAGCAAGGCAAGGATGTTTGCTTACCTTTCCACTTTAATAACATTTTCAGTTTAACAATCAACACATGATTGATACTGAACATAAAATGAATAAATAATAAGCTTTTCTTGTGCCCTTGAGAAACCTTGTAAGGCTTGCTCTTCAAATGATTGATGGAGTCCTAAATTTTGAAACTTGCTTTTGTTTAAAATGAACTATGTGACAGAAGCCTTGGGAGGGTTCCCCATTGTTCTGTAGCAGGCCCTATAGTATAGAATTCTTATACATCACCTCAATTAACAATAATAATTTTAAGTATATTAAAGTGATAATTATAGATGTTTAAAGAGACAGGAGGTTATTAATGGTTACAATAATATGTGATTTTGATAATTTGTTCAAGATAGGCATTATCACTTCAGGTTCTGGGTTTGTAACCATTAATACTGTCCCAAATCTCCTGTCCTCTATTGCCTTTAGCAAATGGCTTCAAGTCATTTTGCTTATTTTTCTATTTGGAAGGTACTGTATACCTTCATCAAAACCCAGTGTGAGAATTGAAAGAGAACTGAATTTAAATTTAAATTTATTTTGCCTGCTTAAATCATCTTACACAATTTTTTTTTCATTCTCAAAAACAACCACCAACTATCATCTTTAAAAGCAAAGATGTTTATTAGTGGATTTGAACTGGAAGTTATCTTAAACATAAAAAATTGGAAGAACTTAAATTTTACATAATGCTATTAGGGGCTATCAAAAAGACAATTATTCTCCATGATTGGTACACATGGATTTCCTTCTTTCTTTCTAGGATTTTTGCTTAAATGTCCAGAACTGCTGCAACATCTACTGGCTTCTCTATCACCCCTGAAAAGGCTAAATATGACCCGTATTTGGTCTACTACAATATTGTGGCTAAGTCTCTCAAAATAAAGATGGTTTCAAAGAAATTCTTTCAAAATTTTAATGCCTGGAAACACTACCACCTGACAATAAAATCCTTTCTAAATCTGTGTGCATTGTCTAACAAATATCCTTCTTAAAGTGTACACAGATAATTATCCTGCAATTGTACCAAAATTAATATGGCCAATTTCTTGGCATGTGGGATGTAAATAATTTTTCAAAGATCCATCAGTGAACACTGTTATTTTCTAAACCTGTCAGAAAAGCAAAAAACACTGCTGAGTCAAAAGAAAAATGTGTGTGCTTGTGTGCATGTTATTCACATAAAAGGAAAGTAAGGCAAACATGTGAGCAGAAGTCTTGTTTCAAATTTATTCCCTCATAAATGGCCATATGGGTTGGCAGTGATTCTCAGCCAAAATCTAAAGTGCCCAGACTCTGTTTTTGTATTTTATCTTACAATCCACTTCACATCACCAATCTTCTGGATGTGAAGCTGTAGCTGTCACCTCAAGGAACTCTTCCAGCTGTTTGCCTAAGTTCCTTCTACATTACTGTTCTAATTTAAAGTACAGTTTAAATTCCTTTATTACAACCATTAATATACATTGCACATTTCTAAATTCTAATAGCACCACCATTTTCAGTCACTTCCAGCTGGCAATTTTTCTATTCTTTCACTATTCATGCAGGACCTGGAAGACTGCATCCTATGATCAGTATTTGATGAATGAGTAAATATATCAAGTTTTATGTCTATCCACCAGCAAATGCACATTAGAAAATAAGACATTTTTGTGAAAAAACACATATTTGCTTATATATCAACATAAGTCAGAAAAAGTACTGTTTTCATTATGATATACATGGAAAATCTGAAGAGTGAACTGAGTTGTATTTTATTTAAAGAAATTATTATGAAATATATAATCAACCATTTAGCTGATAATTAATTAAATCACCCCATTGGTGATAAGTTACTTTTGATATAGGATCTTTAATTTAGAAAAATGTTAACATGCTGGGTATGATCTAATTTATTTTGGGCTCAGAATTAAAATTTGGAATTTGAAAGCTTATAATTTTGAATTTTTGGGGCTACAACTTTAAGAGTTTACTTTTTAAGAGTTCTGAAATTCACATTGTTAAATTCTATACACTACTGTGAACCATCTTTGGCAGAATTTTCAAAGTGAAATACATTTAATATTCTCACTCCTATTATAACAATAAATTAAAAATAGCTTGATTCAATGCATTTCGCTCTAGATAAATTACTAGATTTATTTCTCGTAGTAGCAATCAGAATCATGAGCTTTAAACTGACTTATTTCTAAACAATCCCAATTACAGAACTCTTACAGAGTGTCTCTATTTCTGTTTTCTGTTACCTATGACTAAGAGCAGGGAAGTGACTAAAGATGGAGAGATTTATCTGTATGTCACTCATGAAAACTGCATCTATACCATAATTTATACATAATAGCATATTATATATGCAAGTTTGAAATATACAACTTCATATTACAGCACTAAATGTAAAGTGTCTACACAAACTTTCTCATCTCTAGCTCTGTGAATTACAGCTTCTTATCAGAAGCTGGAAAAATTATATTCCCTCTAATGTTCAGGGAAAATGGTATACTCTGTGGCAAGGACCTAGATTTTTAATTCATGAGCTGCATAAAAGCAAAGCTTTAAAAACAATCATTCCATATGGTCCTTTCTGTATATCACAAAGCCAAGGACTAGCTTTCTCTTGATTTACATCTACAAAACACAGAACAGAAAATGATATCTTCCATGATACTGGTTTCTAAACATTATGGATGGAACATATTTGTTTTGTCCAGATGTATTTCCTTTTAGTAGTACTAATTTCAGAAAGAAAAGTAAAACATGCTCAACTGATTGAACAGTAAGCTATGTCCTCAACCAAAGAGACTAACCAATGGGCCGGACTTACTGTCTTTCTTGTAACAGGATTGTTTTCACCAGGTTATTTAGAAGGTCTAACTTTTTTGCTTCTACCAGGATGCATTCACAAATCTCAAATCTTTGACTGAATAGAGGGAGAGTCTACTTGGTTATGTTGATACATTTCAACATACTACTAAGGTAAAGTAACTGTTGTCAGCAGGCAGCTTTGCTGCAGTAAATTTTTCTGTAGTACCTGAAATCACCATTAAAATAACGTAGGTAAGGTATTTTGGTTTCAAATTATAGATATCCATCTTGAAACAGTTTTAAATAACTAAAAAATGCTGAATTATCTTAGAAAACTCAAGAAGAGAAAGGATACTGGACTGTAGAAATAAACTGGAAATAAAAACTCAAAACATTTTGCTATCTTTTGTTTTTGTATTATATATTTTTGGCCCAACTCTAAATCTGCTTAGCTCTTCATCCACTCCTCCCTCCTACCTGTCCCCAGAGTAATTTTTGGTCTAAAAAAGCTTGTAATCCCTTATGCAGCTGGCCATGAAGCATAAAAGGGACATATAAGCTAATAGCTGCTAGTCCCTTACTCAGAACTCTGAGAGGTGGGTGGAGGAAATATATTTAAGTTTAAATATATTTAAGTTCGTCAGATTTAAAAAATAAAAATATGAGGTGCTCAGTACATTCACACTGTAGACAATAGCAAATAGTCATGCATATGTACTCATACTAAAAATTATTCATTCATAAGTAATTGAAATATACCTGTGTGTCCTCTACAGAAACTCTCATTCCTTGGTGATTTTGTGACACATAAAAATTACAAAATTATTGGCTGCTAATGGAATTCTATGCAAAAAGATACTGATTTTTAACTTTATACAAACTTTTTACAGAATTTAAGATGGCAATTTAATTTTACCATCTTAAAATAGTATACTTCTTTTTATAAAGTCAAAATAAGAAAGTTTACTCAAGACAATTAAAATAGATTTTTTTACTTTGTTGTCTACATATCTGGACTTTTAAAGGAACACAAAATGTTTTTACATTCTCTTTAGATATTTCTTCTTTAAATATTTTCTTCTTTTCAACTCTAAAGGATAAAATTTCAGAAGTTACTTGGATGACTTCTTAAAGAGGTTTTAATAAGTTCATTTTGAAATTATGCTATCTACCTACAGATCAGAGAATCAAAGTGATAACCCTCACAAAAGGACAACCAGCCTACTAGGCAGAATAAATGCATAAATACAAAATAATGTAAACTGAAAACTCATTATAAGATATCGATAAAGATTCTTTGTTCCTTGTGTGACCAAACTTTAGTCGTGATCTTGAAACTTCTCCCATCTATGCATTTCCTCATATAATGCAGTTTTACTAAGATTTCTGTTTAGTCATTTTAGCAAGAGCCTTCCCCCACCCTCGATATGATTTAGCCAATGACACCTGGGAGGTTTCCTCATCTTTCTTAAGGCCAAAGGTAATATCTGATCACCTTCAGCAAAAATCCTATTGGTTTAATCACAATCTCTAACACTGTGTATATGCACGTGTGTGTGTGTGTGTGTGTGCATGTGTGTGTGTTACTAGAGAGTCTATCCAGGACCTCATGTGTGACAGATAAGTACTCTACCACAGAGCTATATTCCCAATCCATCCCTAATTATGATTATTATGATACTCATTTTAGTAAGAACTCTAACTCTATGCTTAGCTATAAATTTTCACTTCCTCATTCCGAATTCAGGGATGAGCCCAGACTGTCCCCGTTATTGCAAAGTTTCATTGCAGTAGCCACATACCATCACAATAGACCAGAATAAAGTTTCTCATACTGTCTTTAACAATTGTCTTTAAATAATTTGTTTTTGATGATATCATTATTAAGGTTTTATTGTCTTTGTAAGTAAGTACCAATGGCATTGGTTTAATTTATTGCTACTGCTATGATAAATATTTATTCTCTAGAAACGTAAAACATGTAATGTGATGAAACTGGTCTCACTACCATTTTCAATTAGT
The DNA here is from genome assembly GCF_000247695.1 of Heterocephalus glaber. The sequence continues at coordinate 10,688,974 of NW_004624791.1, forward strand.
GGCCTTGTTCTGGATATCTTTCAAAAATCTAGCATGAGGCTCAGTACCCTGTAAGTTTTATTCATTAAATATATGGCTGAAATTACACCTATAAAAATATTCAGTGTTGCCATTTAAGACAATGTTATCCATATATATTAAACATGGATATTGTTTGTATTCTAATTTTATGTACTTAATTCATGCCTTGGAAAATTTAAAAAATATACAAGGCACTTTCTGAAAAATTAATAATTTATAAAGCAAAGACCTTAGAATTAACTACCTTCAGAGAACCCCTTAGAAAAGATGTTTAAAGAAGTAGGTACATAACCAAAAACTGAAATTAAGGCATTCTGAACATTTTCATATTTAAGGAGGTTTAGAAAAATGGGACATTTAATTAGCAAAAATGAAATTTTATTCAAACATAAAGGCAAATTAATTGCTTTAGTTTGAGAAAGGCAATTAAGACTAATCTGGAGAAAAATGGATCTGTAAAAATCTATCTTATCTCCATTAATAATGATGTAGACTTAAAAATTTAATTCTGAAACTATTAAAAACATAAGAAAAAAATTTAGTAAACCAGTTCCCCTAATTAATTTTAGCATCTTTTGAATGAAACAATAATCAAGCTGTCTAGCCAAATTACCCAGGTAAATACAGAATCAACAACCTTAGCTTTAGCTTCATAGTGCCTGAAAAAGAACTTGATTCTCTCAATGGTTGACCTTGAGTAATTCATTTATGTACTCAGTTTCTTTCTCTATCATATGGAATGAAAATACATAGCCAAATATCTGGCATATTACAAGGTGCAAACAAATGACATATTAGGAGTTGGGGATTTAGCTCAGTGACACCACACCTGCTTCGCAAGTGCAAGGTCTTGAGTTCTATCCCTGGTACCAAGAAGAAAAAAAAAAAAGATGTATCATAGGGTTATCCGGATCTTCACTCTCTGTCATATAAATCAACACATTGCAGAGTCTAGTTTGTCCTTGTTGTCCAAACTCAATTTCTCTACCACCATGCACCAGCAGCTTCACTAAATATTATAACCTTCTTTGTGTGCGAACATTGACAATAATGTTAAATGCCACTTCCAGGACTAACTTTTCAAAAGCTCTCTGATCATTCAGGGTTTCTCTCCTCTCCTCTCTGGATAGTTCCATGCTGAGAAACCCCTGGTTGACTCAGATTTTACAGATTTTAGAATATTATAGAACCATTAAACAGAGGATGATTCAGTTCTTGATAAAAGTGAAACAGTTGAAAAGCCATATTCTAAAAATAATATTGTACTGTGCCCAGTAACTGAGATATAGAAGTTGTAATAGTAGTTAGCCAGTGTAACTAATGGGTGGGCAAAATGCAGTTCACATATCGAGATGATTTTCAAGTAAATGTGTCTAAGGACCCCTACTACTATAAGGGAAAATATGGTTATAAGCATAAACTCAGCTGCTGTGAATTCATTAGTATCACTGTATAATGGTTTTTTATAATAATGCTATATCTTATACTGAACTAATAATGTTTTTGAACATAGCCTACACAGTAAGAACCATTTCAATCACATCACATGATTGATCTCCATTAATAAATAAACAAACCTATGAGGAAGACATTATCATTATCCCTGTGTTGCTGACAGGAAACTGGGGCTTTAAGCTACTGAATAACTTGCTAAACTACCTAATAATAGCTATGCAGTAATAACTAAATAAACTCAGTCAGTAGGAAGTTTGAACAGATTTAACAGCCAACCCAAAGAAGTTAACCACCTTACCAAACTACAGCATGGTGAGGAGACCTGGAGTGACACCCAGGATATCAGGAATCTAAAATCAGCTCCAACCCTAATACACACTGTGAAATTCTAAGCAAATTATTTCACCTATATGGGATTCAAATTTCTACTGTCCCTTAGAATGTCAATTATTTAAAAATTCATACCCAGGACCAAAAAGTTTAAAATCTTTCAGTGATTAAGCATTATCTTTGCTCCTGCTTATGTACTTACCTTTTAAATTACAAGCTACTTCTTAAAATTCTAACTTGGTAACATTAAGATGAAAAATATGAAAAAAAAAATTTAAAAAAAAAGATGAAAAATATGAAGTGGGTGTCTGTGGGTATATTCTATTCAGAATATTGCTATGATATGTGCCATGTGTGTTTGTAGAACATGTTTATGTGTGACTTAATTAGATAAATGACTTTTTAAATTTTATTTAATTTTTTGGTACCGGGGATTGAACTAGGGTCCTTGCACTTGTGCAGCAGGCCGTGAAACTACTGAGCTAAACCCCCTGCCCTAAATGACTTATTTTGTAAACATGTCACATACATGTCTTATAAATATATCATATATACGACATGTATTATATTTAATAATTTTGTCCTGAATTCTGTGTTAATTTTGTCCTAATACCTAAAATGCCCTAAATTCAGTTTTGTAATACATTGTTAATGACAGCAGTTAATGCTGTACATTTCCTCTTAAAACTTGTGGATTTAATGACAATATTTTTACCTTTAATGTACTTCTCCCTCTTTTCTTACCCTTCAGCCTCTGATGAATACTGTTCTAGTCTATGCTTACCGAGATTTAACTATTTAGATTCTAAATATGAATGAAATCATGTAATATTTGTCTTTTTGTACCTGGATTATTTTACTTAGCCTAATATTCTCCAGGTTCATCTATGTTGTTTCAAATGAGCAGTTTTCCTTTTCTATGACTGAATAATATTCCAGTGTGTATGCCAAGTTTTATTCATCTATTCATGCTACTGTGAATAATGCTGAAATGAACCTGGGGTAGGATACAGATATGGAAGTGAGACACTAATTTTATTTACTTTGGGTATACACCTAGAAAGAGATTTCTGGATAATAAAGAAGTTCTATTTTTAACTTTTTTGTAAACACTGTCCTGTTGCTTGTATCAATTTACATTTCCACCAACATTTTACAATTGTTTCTTTCCCTTCATATATTTACCAACAGTGATTTTTTTCTATTTTTGTGATAACCATTTTGACACATGTGAAGTAATATGCTGTCATGGTTTTGACATTCATTTTCCTAATTTTCAATGACATTGTGCAATTTGTATACACCTATCAATAATTTGTGTTTTCTTTTTTAAATCATCTATTTAGATCTTTTGTTCATTTTAACATTGGGTTGTTTTCTTGCTATTGATTTATGTGAGTTCCTCATATATTAGATATCAATCTTTTATTAGTTATACTTTATTTCTTTGATTAACTTATTAATAGCTTATTTTGATAGGCAGAAAACTTTTACTTTAATGTAGTCCCATTTGTTTTTGCATTTGTTGCTTGTGCTTTTGGAATTATATCCAAAAACAAAATCATTACAAAGAACAAAGTGAGAAAGTTAAATGACTCACACAAAGTCATTCAACTACAAAATAAATGATTAATTTAAAAAACCTAAGTTATTAACTTCAAACCCAAGGACTTCTCTCAAATAACTTGCTAGGAAAGAGATACATGAGTTAATAATTTTTATTTCCTCTTCAAAGTTTAATAATCTAGTATGACATTCTCCTGACTGTCTTAGATTAATTCTCAAAAATACATTCTACCACACTCTGCAACACTTTTATTAAAGTGTTTCTTTAAACACAGTATGATGTTTTAGAAATATCTTTTCTCCTGCCCGTGATTATTGCTTTTACTTTAATGAATATTCATCCCTGATTTTTCTTCCTGAAAAGGTATATTTTCTGTGTTTAGTCCATTCTCTCATGTTTGTCAATTTAAAATGTAGAGATAAAAATATAACCCCACTAAATGCCACTAGCTGCTTGCCCACTATGAACAAACTATCTTCTTAACCTGTCTTACTCGTTTGAGTCACTGTTGGCTGAGTAAAATGAGACAGTCTTATCCAGCTCCAGATGGTGAAGAAAAATCATGATAGACTCAGTTGTTAATAATTTGTCCCCAAGAATTTAAACTATACTGTTGTAAACAGGTGGTACAACACAGATCTTCCCCTTACTGAGGTACCACTTTGAAAATAGCAGGTGTTCTATAAACTTTCTTTGTTCTTTTTTTTTTGCAACATTGTAAAATTTGATTCTTGGACAATTAGGTAATTTCATACAGAGTATTTTTTGGCCTTAACTAGTACAAAAAATATTTAACTTAATTATTAACAATGCTAATGAAGTTGTGTATTTGTCAATAAAGATATTTAAGTTCTTGAACAAATATTATGTTCCAAAAGATACTTTAAAAATAACTTAGAACCCATGTATTATGTTTAAAATTAATCTAAAATTGTTTAGTAACAAAAATGTAAGGGTTTTTCATTTTGAAACATATTTTTCTTTCACATAAATACAATTAATAAACATGATTACCTACTGAGTGATCAAAACATATTTGTACTACCTGTAGACTGGTTTATGCTTCTTTGAAATTATTTACTCATTACATTTAGCGCCTACATCTAATTCTGTTATCAGACTTTAAGGTTTGGAGCTGAATGCTCAAAAACAACAAAGACAACAAACAAACAAACAACAAAAAACAAAAGACATAAAACTTGGGAGACGGAAGTTAGTGGAAGGAAACAGGTTTACACAGTCAGCCTTAAAGAAGATAGGGAGGTTCTTTGTGCCTCTGGTAAATTCAAAGGTATGAAAAGTCCTTTGTGGGAGGAAAACACCATGTAGTGAGAAAATTGGCATGAAATCCTCCTACTGAGCAGGCTGTTTCCTCTTCAGAAAAATAGGTTTTATTGTACTCTTTACTTTGTGGAAACTATCTTGACCTTTACCTCCTTGCCTTAACCTCCTAGGATCAGCATGTGGATTTTCTTCTCCCAAAACATCAGTTACTACCCCCTCTAAATTGCCTAAAAATCTCCATGTCCCTTGTGCCTATAAAGACAATATTTAAACTTCAACTACTGGCCTGTCAGTTTCATATTTTGTTTAGATCCCATGCATTTGCACATGTTAATATGTTTCTATGCCTTTTGTTTTCCTGTGAAACTGTTTACTGTCAATTTATTTCACAACTTCAGAGAGCAGGGAGAAATTCCCCATCCCCCATGCAAGAGCAAACAATTATATTGTAACAAATAAACCAGAGCCATTAAACCTCTACACAGATCTTCACTGAGATTGAACCCTTGATTTAGAAAAGACAGGTACACACACAGAAGTCGTGCTTTCTCCTAGCATGCCTCCTCCACTACCCAGAGCATTGTTTCCTAGTAGTTAGTCTGGGTAGGATTTATCTAGCCCAACATTCTTTCTCCCTTTTAATCCATTATAGCTGACTGATCTATCTTCGGCAATTCTTCTCACATGACCATGCATTCTTTTTAATGTATATTCTCTGTTTTCTAACTCTTACAAATTTCTTTAGTAAATTAATCTGCTGCTGGTCTCTGCTTGCCTCCTTCTGTCTACCCTACCCTAGGTTTCTCTCCCTGCCCATCTCTTAGAGCTCCTTCTCCTCACGACTCTAATTCTGGCTGCTTGATATTGGATCTCAAGCTGCCTTTTCTTTCTGATAAAAGAGCTACAGGTGTTGAGGTGACAAACTACGGAAGAGGCAGATTCTTTCACCAGGAAAACTGTCTTAGAAAGTTTCCATCCTTTTCTAAATTAACTTGTTTTTTCTCAAGCTCTTGCATGTAAATTAATTAACTTTATAATAATTTTCTTTTCTGTAGCACATTCCAGTTTTTACTTCAAGGGAATATGTTATTTCAAACATACTGTATAGTAAACGGGCATTTTTTAGACTAGTCAAAAAATATAATCACTGATGAGATTTCCACTATTTGTAAGTATTAAGAATGTAGTCAATCTATTGGTATTTGTGGAAAAATGCTTGTTTGTAGTGATTTAAACATCATATTCCCATCTCCTTTTGTCTACCTTGCTCATTTGGCCAAACCAATTAAATGTCCTAAGCCTCAAGTTCATTAACTATAAAACAAATGTCTAAAGGAACTTTTCTAAAGAATATCATTTCAAATGATAGAAAAAGTTGCATTTTATTCTTCCCCATCAAGCACAAGATTATATTTTTAAAATCATATAAATTTTTAAAACATTTCATAAAAATCTATCAAAAAGGCCCACTTCATCCCACTTATGACCTAAGCTTTATGGAGAAATACATCAATTATCCTATCAAAATTGGCAATTATAGAGCATGGCTAAATCTAGAGCACTAATGTGCAATCATTTCCTTATTTATATGCATGTCAAAATATCACTTCTTAAATATATCAAATAAAAAAAATAGTCCACCTTCCTACCTAAATAAAAAAAGAAAACAAAAAATGTGGAATATTTTAAAAGTTCTTTTAGGGGGCGGGGGATTTGGCTCAGTGGTTCCACCGCCTGCCTCACAAGTGCAAGGACCCGAGTTCGATCCCAGGTACCAAAAAAAAAAAAAAAGTTCTGTTAGAAGATTCTTTCCACAGAATTTACAAACCAGGAGAAAGATGTTCAAATTTCACTGCCATCAATGTAGTCTAAAATTTTTATGTAACATCTAACATTTTTAAAAGCCTATTTCTGTAATATTTTAAACTATTAAACTTACTTCGTGTCAAATTTGCAAGCCACAAATAACATAGAACCAAGAATAAAAACTGCAAAAATCATAATTATAATCCAAAAGCTCAATTACAATATAATTGCCATAGGGCAAAAAAAAGAGAGATTTTGTTCCAGATTCTTAGAATTCTTTTGCATGAAAGCAAGCCTGACAAAGACAAAGGAGAAACACATAGAATTTCATTTAAAAACTTTTGTATATGTGTTGCCGAAGTGAGCACTTAAAGCTTTAGTGATATAAAAGTTTCCATAAGGTAATAAAAAGTACAAAGAAATGGGCAAGCCTGTGTATTTTGTATGCTATCTTTGATAAAGAAGTAGAGAAGACTGGACCAAAAACAAACAAAGGAGCAAAAAAGGAGTGATCTAAAGGTAATAAGCAAAGGAATCACAGCAGGGCTTATTGTTCAGATTGTTCTCTGTGACCATATGTCTTAAGAAATAAGGATATTATTTTCCTCCAGGAATAGGAGGGCACCTCTCAAATGAGAGTCTTCTAACCTGCTACAGAGGAATGTAGGAAATCCCTCCTATCTGTTAAGACCTCATTCAAAGGAGAAGAAAGGGGGAAGTGAGAATGACCTTTCTGTTTCTTCTGTTTTCTCAAATGTCAAGGTGCTATATTTAGGGTAGTATGGCTTGAACCATATCAGTGCCAAGAAACACGTGATGTATAATATATACATTGTATTATTTATTTCAACCACCTGTAAATTTAATAGTCTAATTTATTGAAGATCATACTATCAATAATAACAAAGTTAAGCTAACTTCTTTCTCTCTAACTTTCCTAATGTCTGTTAGCTACCTGTCTGAAACTTAGTTTTTCAACTGATGGCAGTAACTACATCTCTAAGAAAATTTAACACATATAAAGATAACATTGCATCTACCTGCCCTGGATTACACACATTCTAGACTTCATCTAAAATGTATGTATTTGAAATTTCCTCAGCTACAAGATCACCTAAAAAGGTTTAGTATAGTCTTATTTTCAACCAAATTAGAGAACCATTGAACAACATTAAAAACTTTTCATTCAGTGAGGTGACATATTCCTGTAATCCCAGCTGCTTGGGAGGGTCAGGCAGGAGACTGTATATTTGAGGCAAGCCTGGAAAATATAGCAAGACACTGTCACAAAATAAAATTAAACAGAAAAGGCTGGAGGTGTAATTCAGTGGTAGAACACTTGCCTAGCTTGAGGTAGGCCCTAAGATCAATCCCTAGAAACACACACACACACACATACACACACGCACGTGTTTTTATATAGGAAAATAACATGAATTTCAAGAAAAGAAGAAGAATATTGTAATACCCAAGGAAATGTTAAAAAAGAAGCCCTAAAATGTTTGAAGTTAGAAGAACTTCCTGAGTTTAGAATTTAGAATTTATAAGAATTTTTAATCAGGGCTTGTCTTCCCATTTGTTATACTTTAAAGGTTTTATCAAATTAACTATTTCAATAAACTATGTGTACTCTCATTATAGGCTCTTTGATTAATGATTATCAATTAACCCTCTGTAGTCATTAAAGTTCCAAGATAGAGATTTCCTTCAAGAGTTAGTATTATTGTCAAAGCCAAATTAGCCTTGTGCATAACTGTAACAAGACAACAGAATCTAGATTGGATGGTCTGGCTGTTAAGAAATGAACAGATACTGCTCAGTCACAAAAACTCCTTTCAGCCTATGTATATTATTGATATCTTTAGGTAAATTTTACCAAACTTTTTATACAAACAGAATGAGAAGGAAACTGAAGAAAATTCTCCAAGTCACAAATTTCTAAAAAAAAAATATTTTTTCTTAGAAAACACCAAAATGTGTGTGATTTCTGAAGTATGTACTTGTTAGAATTATTTACAGATATTCTGATTTTTATCTTTCCAGACACATGGCAGGATTGAACTTTCTTGGTGCACCTGAATTTAGCATAGTCACGGAACTCGTTAACCAATGAAAGTGTTAGTAGGAATGTCACGTGTCACTCACCAATAGAATGAAGCTTTCAGAATGAATACATCCGTGCCATATGCTCTTTTGCTCTAACATCCAGCTTGAAATGTTTCAGATGATGATTATTGCATCATCATCCCAGGCCCAAGAATGAGAGAAGCAGGAAGCTGTGCCCTTGTGTCCATCACGATGGATCTGCACATGAGAAAGAAACAAACCTTTGCTGCTTTAAAATTCTAAGATGAGGTATTGTTCACTACTATAGCGCTGTCCCTTCTATCATGCTGGGCTCATTTGCAGACCAGAAGTTTTCACATCATCTTTAAAATATATATCGATGCCAAAATAGCTCTCTTCATGTCTGAGTTCATAATTTAAAACCAATTTTGTAAAAGAAAAGAAAAGAAAAGAAAAGAATACAAGCTAAAACCAAAAACCCCCTACTGCAACAACACTCTACTAAGAAAATACAAGTTTCTCTGTATGTGTAGTCTGTAAAAACTCTGGAGAACAACATCAAGGAGAAAAGTATCCAGCTTTTGTCCCTATAGGTCAGTAGGGGTTACACATACACACACAAAAACAGACTGAAATTTAGCTCTGTTGACAATAGGGACCAGTGGTTTTAAGACTTTCCAAACAAAGAGAAAAATCCTTCCAGCTGCAATCAATAGCTAGTGGCAGCAAAGGAGGTGTTTCATGCATTCAGTTTGAAAGACAAATCACTCTTTTATTGACAGCCATTCTCTACTGTCTCCTGTTGGAATCATTAGGGCTTCAAAATCAGGAAGAACATATTCATCTGAGGGGAAGACACCCAAAGTTACCAACATTTTTCTTTTAAAAGTATGCTTATAAAAACATCTGAAAATCATGTTTCTTCACAAAAGATGAATTTCAAAATGATAAATCTTTTTATAATACTGATCTGGGAAGGTTGTAGCAGCATGAGATTAATTTTCACAGAAGCATCCCTTAGATTTATTTAAACTTAATTGTCTAATTTTGGTAGCATTTTTTGTTCATTTTAGAAGTTGAGGAGACACTGACATGCTCATAATAACACAAAATTTGGGAGTAAAAGTACTCATTTGTAAATTTAAATTTTGTAAATTTATGAATTCGCTTTACGAAAACATAAATCATCACACTGTAGCACCTTGGGCAGAGTCTGGCAAGTAATTATCATGCTCTTCTCTTCCCAGAATACAAACAAAATGGATTTCATCTTAATTTATGTTTTCATATTTTAGGCTTTGCTATAACAGCTCAATCCATCTTTGATATAAATTATAAATGTCCCACCTGTCACCTTATTTTCACATAAGGTGTTATGTGAAAATGTATTAGATCACATGTGTTAGATCACATATTTCTCAAGATTTATGTTCATACTGGATTAAAATGAGAGAATGTCTTGAATGATTTTATAAGCCAGTCCTGCCTACTGCAAAATATTCAAATTAATGAGAGAAAATTTGTCTTCTTGAGACATATTTTTAAGGAAAACAACTTTATAATTTTACTGTTAAAATATGCATTATTCCAATCCTAATTCAATACTACAATACCATACTATAACATAAAATAGCATGCCATTCAATAGCATAAAACTAAAATTGAAAATCCCATATGAAGTATCTCACTGATAGCCATAAAATTCATAGTTTATTTTTATTAAGCAGAATGAATATTCTTGATTGTGCCTTTTTTTCCAAGCCTGAAATTTAAACTAATGAACACATTGGAAAATTTATTTTCTAAAGTCATAAACATGGGAAAGTATATGACAATGATGATCAAGATAACATCAATAGAGAGCTACATACATGATATGAATTAACAAGTACAGAATGAAGTTCTTTAGGAAAAATACATGGTAAATGACATATTTCAAAGAGAATAGATGACATATGACAGACAACTGATTTCTTTAATGATGTTCTTCACCAATAAGTTCTGGAATAACAATAACCTCCACCCCTGCAAAGAACTGAGATTGCATCAACTTCCATGACACATAATGTTCATTAATTATACAAATATTAAGTGCACAAATGTTTTATGCACAAGAGAGAAATACAGGAATCCAGAGTGAGTCCGACTCAGAATAGACTTGGTGGAGAGGGGAAGGGTAGGCATGGAAGGCAGAAGGGGAGAGGAAGAAAAAGTAACAAGGATGAAGATGCACCATATATATGTATCAGTTCCCCACAATAAATGTCTTTATTATGTTTCTTTTTTTATGTTTCACAAATATATTGTATTTTAAAAGATTTTTAAAAAATCTGCCCACTGTACTAACTAGCTGACCTAAAGCCAAACTCTAAATTCACATAATCCTGTTAAAATTATAAATAGCTATGTTGTACATTTATTTTAAGAATTAAATGAAATAATGTATGCAAGTCCCCTACTACTGAGTCCAATACTCAATAAATATTAGCTCCTGGGTGACCTTTACTAGTGCCCAGAAATACACAAAGTGTTTTCCTCTAGAAACATAGAAGATTATATTTCCCCACTGCATTACTACAAGGCTCACCACATGATCAAGAATAACCAACATACCAAAAGTTTCAGCCAAAGAATTTTTTAAAAAACCTCATGTTTTACAAAGTAAATAACAATAACCTGAATAGCTATCACCCTAGGTAATAGATCTATGCTTCAAATAATATCAACATGTAACATAAGAAATAAAGTTTGATTGTGGTATGACAGAAATTGGAGTCAAGATTGATTTGCTACTACAAATAAAACTTAAAATATATAACACTGAATAAAGATTTTTTTTTCCATTGGGAGCAGAAAAATTGCAATTGGAGAAGGAGTAGAGAAATTTTCAGCAAATATAAATTAGGGGACAGATGATGGAGCTAATGATTTTGTTCTTTTAGGGGTACAGAGTTGGAAGTTGAATGGTAGGAGAGTATATATTTTCCTGATATTTGTAACATTTTAAAAAATAAAAGAACTAGATTAAACTCAAGAATGTGTTAAGTCACACAATAGACTGAAATAGGTGAGGAGGCAGAAATGTATGCAGGACATGCTTATATTAGATAAACTATGAAGGACAGGCTTATATTAGATAAACCTTTCCTTCAAAAACCACAGGCCATCTGAGAGCAATAGGCACACAATACTTGTGTGCACATTATTTGACAAAGAAGAGACATAATTTGTTATGAATCCAGTGCTCTGAATTCCCTTACTCTACAAAACAATGTCTTGTCAATTATAACCAGAACAGACAAGCTAAGAAGCTCAGTAAAAAGTAACAACTAAGAAGCACATAACTGAGCAGGATTTTTACAGTCTCACAGAATGACACTTTTTTCAGAAAAAAGAGAGACGAAGTGAAGCTGACATCATGGGTCAAGAAAGGAATCAAACAGAAGGATTATACAGGGCAAAAATTGCAAACACTTTTTCTAGGATTACAATATCAATGTGGAGTTGTCCCAAAGGCCACCATAAGGCTCAAATAATCACTAAAAGAGCTCCCAGGACTCAGAAGCTCTAATACTCATGCTTACATGATACAAATTAGAATCAAAAGCAGAAAGGAGAGCCATGGGCTGAGCCTGAAGATGGTCCTCGCCTCCTCCCTCCTCCAAACTCTCTTTCTCCTCCCTATTCCCTTTCTCCTCCATAGATTAGTCAAACAGACATGACTAATATTGTAGACCCAGATGGCACAGCCCCAGGAGAGAGTTACACTATGTATCCTTCCCTGTCCCCTTGGTGCACATGCCCCGATCATGAAACAATCACACCTGCCTAGGTCACATAGGCCATGTAGCATTATTTGCCCCGCCTTCTCTTCCTGTTTGTCTTCCACTATGAATAAAGAGTGTGTGAAACTCCAGGCAGCCATTAGCTCCCAACAAGCTATGGTTCTACCTGGTCCCAGCTTTCAAGAATAATCTTGGTTTCTTCATTTCTTTCTTCATCTCCTACTGCTCTCCCTGGCTTCAGACCCTTTGCTGTACAGGTCATGGCAAAGGAGTATAGTGAGAAACTGAGCAAACCTTAAGTATCCTCTCTACTGTTGTCAGATGGCGACATAGCTCCTTTTCCCAGGAATCATGTGTAATCTATTCAAAGTGTTGCCAACCAGGAAAGCTCACATGAGTCTGAAGGCAATTTACATAGGTATGTGGTGTCTACATAACTGACTTTGGCTACTCAGACACCAGCCCCATACAGTGAAAACAGATATTGACCATAAGTCAGTCACATAGTATAAACTGAATTGGTCACAATGGTACAGTTTGGGCCAAGAACTCAAGCTGATACAAACATACCAATAAAGTAGAATATTCCCAGGCCTCACAAGTTATATCTCAGGAGGTAGGCCAAGGCTCCAACCAGAAAACAGGCCTTCCTTCAGAATGCACGGGATTTGAGCAACCCTAAACTACTATTAACACTCTGAACAGTTGGGGGAAAAAACATGTGAGTGAATACCTTCAAGGAGGAGGAAGGGGATTCTGGGCCACCATCGATCCCATTGCTCCTGGCTCAGAGTTAGGGGCTTCCGGGCTGCCATCCATCCTGCTGCTCCTGGCCCAGAGGAAGAAGCTTCTGAGCCACCTTTCCACTGCTCCTGCCTCAGAGGAAGGGGCTTCCAAGCTCCCATCCGTCCTGCTGCTCCCAGCCCAGAGAAAGAGGCTTCTGAACCACCATCCAACTGCTCCCAGCTCAGAGGAGATGAGCCATGGAGGCACCAACAGCAACCCTATACCTGGGTCAAAATGAGAAGACAAGTAAACAAGTCTCAAAACCAGACTTCCAGATCACCTACAGCAACCTCAAAGGGAAATAAGATGGAACAATCCAATACTCAACCACCTGGACTCCCTGAACGGGCAACAAAAGAGGATCTGGAAAAAATGAAATCAGAAATCATTTCTCGCATAACACCAGAGATTGTGCTTGTGGTGCAAGTCACAATTAATAAATCTAGAGAGAAGCTGAGGCACATAGTGGAATCCCAATATAGGAAAACAATGGAATCTATAAAACAGATGAAAATAGATTTCTAGGAAATCAAAAACTCTATTGAAAGTCTACACACCAGAATGACCCAATGTGAGGATAAAATTTCAGATATAGAAGATAAGATTGCAGTTAGTGACCAGGAAGAGAAAAATTGCTTCAAAATTGTAAAGGACCATGAGAAATCAATCCAGCAGCTGCTAGACAATGCAAAGAAGAATAACATAAGACTGACTGGAGTCAAAGAAGAAACAGGAAAGAGTGCAGATGACATAAAAAAAAAAAACTGTTCACAGAAACAATGGCAGAAAACTTCCAAAGTAGGGGAAAAGAACTTGACATACAGGTAAGTGAGGCATATAGGACTCCAAATAACCTTGATCAAAAAAATCTACACATAGGCATATAATAGTTAAGATTCCAGAAATCCAACAGAAAAACAAAGTTCTACAAGCAGTGAGAGAAAAGAAACAAATCACGTACAAAGGAAAGCCCGTGAGAATCACAGCAGATTTCTCAAGGCAAACCCTCAAAGCAAGAAGGGCATTGAGTGACGTATTCCAAGATCTAAAGGAAAACAGCCTCCAACCCAGATTGATGTAACTTGCAAAACTATCTTTTAAAATTGATGGAGAAATAAAATACATTCATGACAAAGAGCACCTTAGGAACTTCATGAATACCAAACCAGCACTCCAAAACATTTTAGATAATATCCTAGGAGCAGACAATGAGGATCACAACCCCAGGAAGGAAGCACAGCAGAATGTGTGACAAGAAATTAAATGTAAAGGGGGAGAATCCAACATAAAGAAAAAGATATGACAATGATACATCAATACTTATCAGTTACAACCATAAATGTTAATGGCCTCAATTCACCAGTCAAAAGAAATAGATGGGCAGAATGGGTCAAGAAGCAAAATCCAACAATATGCTGCATACAAGAAACACACTTAATTCAAAATGAAACACATTGACTGAAAGTTAAAGGGTGGAACAATACTCCACACAACAGGAACCCCCCAAAAAGCAGGAGTAGCTATCATCTTTGCAGATCAAGTAGATTTCAAACCAACACTGATTAAGAGAGACAAAGAAGGACACTTCATCCTCGTAAAGGGAACAATACAAGAGGAAGAGATGACAATCATAAATATCTATGCACCAAACACTAGTGTGCCCAACTATATAAAACAAATACTAATAGACATGAAAAGTCATATACGCACTAATACAATAGTGGTGGGGGACCTCAATACTGCACTGTCACAAAGAGATAGATCAACTAGACAAAAAATAAGTAATGAAATACTAGAACTTAATTGAACTCTTGAACAAATTAACTTAACATGTTTACAGAGTGTTCCACCCCACAAAATCAGAATACACATCCTTCTCATATGCACATGGGTCATTCTCAAAAATAGACCACATACTTGCACATAGAACATGTTTAAGTAAGTGCAAAGGAATTTATGTTATCCCCTGTATATTATCA
>NW_004624791.1:10707205-10742332 GCF_000247695.1 Heterocephalus glaber
TAAGAACCAAGAGAGATTATGCAAAGGTGCAAATTTCCAATGATGAATGTCATTATATTGTGTACCTAAAATGTACCAATGATTTGAATGAATAATTGATAATGTGAAATAGGAAGAAAAGGTCCAAATGGGTAGGAGCAGTGGGAGGGGCAGGGGAAAGGAAAGAAGGGAAAGGAAATATTATGAGAAATGGAAAACATGGAAACAAAGTCTTTGTAAATAGGGAAGTGTAGAGGGGGTGAAGGGAGGGCTGGGAATGGGGAAAAAGTAAGAACCAAGATGCATCACGTAAAGGTACAAGTTCCCAATGAGAAATGTAAATGTGTTGTATACCTAAAACGTACCAATAAAATGTACCAATGGAAAAAAAAATACCTTCAATGAATGAGAAACTTAGAAAATTAAAGCCTTTTAGCGGGAACCTTAGAGTGTCTATATGAGGCAGAACAATGGTTCCTAAATGATATTTATATAGTAATCCCTGAAACCTCTGCATATGTTAGGTTACATGACAAGGAGAAATAAAAGCTGCAGAAGAAATTCGGGATGCAGATGGAATTAAGTTTTCCTATTGACTGAATTTGAGGTGGAGACCTTAGGCTGAATTATCTGTGTCTAATGTAATTATAAGTGTCCTTATCAGTAGAAAATTGAGGAGAGGAGAGCTGTCAGAGACAGAAAGATATGAAGAATGAAGCAAAGTTTGGAGTAATGTGAACACAAGCTTCAGAGGTGAATGCCTTTGAATATTAACCATACACCAAGAAGTAATGACAGCCTTCAGAAGGTGGAAAAGGTGAGAAAATTGATTCTCCTTTAGAGTGTCCAAAAGAAGTCCAACACTGACATCACTTCAATTTTAGCCAAATGGGACTCATTGCTGATAACTGATCTTCTGAGAAAGATAATCTGTGTTGTTTTAAATCATTAAGTCTCTGGTGATTTGCTTCAACAGTCACAGAAAACATCGTATAATGTTAAGGAAATCCTAGAATTTGTAACTATTGAGTGATATATTAATAACTCTGCAATGATAACAAATAGAGCTGGCCAATGAGTATAAAAGAAACAGTCTTCACAATGAGCATGTTCTAGACAAATTTTTAAAAGGAATGGCTTAATATGCTTTAATCTCTTTGGTCATAGTGAAAGTATGTTAGATATCCACAGATATCTGAAATTAAGAAAAATTATAGGTCAAAGGAGAAATGAAAATGAAACATAATTTTAATGAAATGTTACATGTAACATTGCATAGAAAACAGTGAAAGAATTTTTTTAGAAAGAAAGCATTTTTAACAGCATAAACTATACATGAAAGAAAATAAAATGAGATAAAAACAATTTAAATAATCACCTCAAATTGTTGGAAAATTAGCAATGCATTAGATTTAAAACTAAAACAATATAAATTCATGAAAATAGAAAAAAACATGACAATTGTGTGATTTACTTATTCAGAGACCAAATGTAATAAAAATGTGCAGAAAAGTAACTGGGAAATTTTTTGTTTATAGTTTTAAATTTTTATCACCATTAGTAATGACAGCAAGAGAATATTATTTGTTTTTACTGCATAAAACATAGCCTCCTGTAAGTAATATATTTCTGTTCTAGCAAGTCAATTATTAAAAATCCTTCATTCTTTAAACTATGACTCCATTTAGAAGAAGAGAATAAAGGCATAAGATTTGATACAGAGATTATCCCGAGGTTCAAAACATTTCTGCCACTTAATGGTTATGCAAACTCAGACAAGTTATTTACTATCCTTAAGAATCAATTTTGTCACCTGTATGATAAGAACAATACTTTAAATCTGATTTATTGTGAGGAACAAATAGAGAGAAGCATAATGCCTTGAATATAATAAATACTTGGTACATAAAATCTATTACTGTTTTTAAAGTCCTGCAGCCTAAAATATGGTATGGTACAGAATGGTATGGTATGGTATGGGGACTTATTTATCTGAAGCACAATTTACATAATATCAACTTTAAATTTAAAAAGAAACCCAATAAAAGGTAAAAGTAGCATTATTAAAATTAGATATATTTTCATCTATTTGTGTGAAAGAAACAGAACTAAGAACTACATATTTTCTCTTTTTAAAGAGTACAAAAATATCAACTGTCTCCCATTATATTAAAGTTAAATCTCAGCTTGCAATAAGCAAGTACTTAAATCTGATCAGCTTGTTTTCCTTCCTCCTTGATATATTTTGATAATTCTACTAAAGTCAAACACAAAATTTGCAAATTTGCACCTAACATTCTTATCATTGGAAGAAACCAGAAATACACTTCAAGTGCTTTGGCATCAATAATACACTGAAGAGGAAACAGAACTCAGAGATGAGAAGAAAATATTTAAATCATTCATAAGAGGTTATTCCTGATAGAAAGACAAAATGAATTTGCTACTTCAATGATCCAGTGCTAGAGATAAAACCAAGTGCCTTGTGTATGTGAGACAAATGTGCTACCAGCTCCAACATGAAGTTCTTAAACAGTCAGAAGTAATGCACCATGAAGTAAATCAGAATAATGATTATTCTCTGATTTGCTTGTTTTGATGCTAGTAAGTGAACCTGGGGCCTCACACAGACTAACCATGTGGTTTACTACTGAGCCACATCCCTAGACTTGGAAGAGTAGTAACTTAAGTTAGTGATGGATCACCTGGATCAACAGACAGACTTTTCTGAGATGATGGAAGTGTTCCATATCTTGAAGTGTGTAGGTACACTCATGTTAGCATTTATCAGAACTCATAGAAATGTATGCTTCAAATCTCTTCATTTCAATAGAAAAAACATATAAAAATAATTGCACTTTTCTCAGGACCTAGCTATATTAGAGATAATGGCAAAGTTTGGAGAGTGGTGGAATAAGTATATTTTATTTAAAAGTAATTACAACAACAACATTGGAGAGTTTCAAATCTTTCAAATTTTTTTTTCTCAAAAGATCAGTTGTTTGGGAGATATGATTGCTTTATAATAATGAATACTAATTGTAATTTTGGAATAACATGAATTCATAAAGATAAGTTAATGAGTAAGTTAATTGCTCTAAAATTAGCATAATTTTTCTCCGTTCAAACTCAAAAGAAGGCAATGATGTGCTCAACATATGGTAAATGTGTGAAACAATGATATGTACATGTTAACTACTATTATAATCACAATTTTTATTATTAGAATTTTAATTTTTATTAATATTACCTTTGAGACATTTAACATATGTTCACTTATTTAATCCTTACAACATTTAAGATAAGTAATACCATTAGTTACAATTCTTATATGAGAAAATGAGACGTGAAGAGATTAAGCAATTTTTCCGTGACTAAATCACAGTGTATTTCAAGTTCTGCTGTTAACCAGTAGTAGACCATAAAGCCTCACAATAAACACATGCCAATACATATGCTCATACAGGCACTGGCTCACATTAATAAAATAAGATAAAAGATTCTGGTAAAGAAGAGTTGCTGAAATTGGCCATATTCTCCAAATTTCTCTCAAAACCAGAAGATGTTTTTATTATAATTAGTACTCAGCATTCATTTTCAGACTTATTTGTGTACCCGCACATCTACCTTAAAAGTAAGCTTTTACCCAACCATCCTACTTAACCTCTCCACTTGAATATATATTAAGCACATAAAATTTAATACTTTCAAAACAATGAATATTAATTCTGCCCATCTCACCTCCTGCAACATAATCTTTTTGAAGTTTTCCCTAACTTAGTTAACAAAAAAGCATTTCATCTCAGCTGCTTGAGTTCAAAATCTAGATATATCTTTGACTCCTCTCATTGTCAATTAATGTATATCCTTTTGTCAACAAACATTGTTTTTTATATATCTTTTTTTTGCTTAAATTCTTTTATTGGTACATTTTAGGTATGCAATGTGTTTACATTATCATTGGGTACTTGTGCCTGTACGTGATGTATCTTTGTTCTTATTTTTTCCCCATTCCCTGTGCTCCCATCACCCCCTCCACACTTCCTTATTTACAAAGACTTTTTTTTCCCATTTTTTCCTTTTCTTATAATTTTTCCTTTCCTTTCTTTCCTTTCCCCTTCTTCTCCCACTTCTCCTACCCCACTGAACATTTTCTTCCTATTTCAAATTAGCAATTATTCATTTTAATCATTTTAATCCTTATTTACACTTTCAGTTTCTCACACCAGACAAAGAAGTAAAAGCAGTAAGTAAAGAAGTAAATAAATAAAGAAGTAAATAAACATATGAAAAAAATGTTCAACATCACTGGTCATTTGAGAGATGCAGATGAAAAGAACACTGAGATTCCACCTCACTCCAAAAAGAATGGCTGCTGTCAAGAAATCAACCAATAGCAAATGTTGGCTATATATCTTAAATGTGTGTGTTGAGTTTGTCTAATTCTCTACTTATACACTATATATCCCTGTTCCAATATACCATAATATATTATTTTCCTTGTTTCAATATATATCCAAATGCAGGTGTGGTCGTGTGTGCCTGTAATAGCAGTACTCTGAGTGAGGCTGATACAGAACGATCAAAAAAAAAAAAAAAGAAAAGAAAAGAAAAACAAAAGGTCTAGGCAAATAGCCCATAGCTCAGTGAAAAGACTCTTGAGTTCACACCTCAGTAACACTAAAAAATCCAATATTCTATGTGCTTTTACAAACCCCCATTAAATTATTTTTAATAAAATTGCCAGAATAATTATTTTGAAACATGTCAGATTATATCACTATTCTGCTCAAATACTCACAGATAATTATAGTCGCTCAGAGGTGGCTCAAACCCATACAATGACCATCAAACACAAAATGATTCCTGTGTCCTATTATTGCTATCTTCTCCTGCTCTTTCCTCCGTGCTAACTTCTTTCCAGTCATGCCAGCTTTCTTGTTATTTATGAAGTTTCCAGCCCACTCTCAGTGAATTCTCACCTTTCAGGTATCTACAGATTTATTTCCCTCCTCTCATTCAGATGTTTGTCACCTATCACATTTTCAGGGACACAACTCTTTAAAATCTTCACACTTCTTCCTCACCAGGATATCTCTTTCTCTTTTCCCTGGTTTTTCCTCATAGCACTTATGATAATCTAAACTGTGATCATTATTATATCTTTATTATGTTTATTGGAGGCTTTTTCCCTGTATAACATCATTTCAGTGGTGATGGGGATCCTTGTCTATTTTATTCACTATTATAGATAGTTGTAGAGCATGGGATGCAATAAAAAGTGGTTAAATAAATGAACAAATGAATGAATGTGTTATCTAAAAACAAGCAATCCATCCTCACATGGCTTTATGTTAGTAGGGTTCTTTAAAAGAATAAAATCAATGGAAAATATTTGTATAATTATGTAAGGTAATTTATTAGGTAGGCTTACAAGTCAGAGGTAGGAGAGTCTACAATGGCCATCTGTTTTCTGGAGAGCCTGAGGATTCAAAGTCCACAGAATTCTCTTGACATTACTCCAGTTCTGGAAAGGAATTATCTCACTTCAGTGTACCACGTGGACTCCTCAAGGCAATCATTTCACCAGATGGAAGCAGGGATAGAATAAAATTAGATGTATTACCAAATGGAAATATGCATTGTTATTATTCATGCATTCTACAACAAAGTTTCAGTCAACATCTGTCCACATATACACTGATAGTCTCATAAGATTATAATGGAGCTGAAAAATTCCTACTACTAGTGATGGTGCTGCCATCCTAATCTCATAGCATAACAAGTTACTCATGTGTTTCAGTGATGATGGTGATAGCAAACTTACTGTGCATTTTATAGCATAAAAATTTACAGTATGTAATAGCTGACAATAAAAACCTATAACTGTTAGAGCTTATGTATTTAATATACTATACTTTTTATCATTATTGTAATTTGTGCTCTTCCTCCTTACACAAGTTTCCTATGAATCACTATACTGTGTTCTGTCAGTAACAGCCTCATCAATAGCATGTTTATTCATCTCTTTATTGCATTAGAGGTCAGTGACTGACCTATGTGTTCTGTGTTTGTGTATATTGGTACACTCCAAGAAGTTCTCACAATGACAAAATTGCCAATCATGTATTGTTTAGAATGTTTCCCCATCATTAAGTGATGTATAATTATATCTTACTTCCAATATTTTTCCTGTGTACATCTTAATTTGCTATGCAGTACAATAATGAATACTCAAGTTTTATTCCTAGGTCAGTTGTAGGACACATTAGTAATCATCAGCTTCCACTCCCTCAAATCAAATAGAAGCTCAGACACCAAAGTGTGGAATAGAATAGAAAGATTGTCTCCAGGTCCCAATAAAAGTGGACATTAATGGCTAATGTAAATTTTTATGATTTCTGTGGGCCATAGAAAAAGTAGAAGAGAAATTAAAAACCCCTTAGAGCAACACTGAGGAATCATATACTCCAAGGGCAGGGCAGAAACAGTGTTAATGTGGGAAATATTATTTCTAAATATGAACTAAAAGTACATTGTCTCTTAAAATATTAATGTTTGTCCTTGGGTAAGAGATACTTATTAAGTATATCATTATGTATGATGTAACAGTAAAGGACCAGCAGGCTGCAGTTCCAACTATGAGGAATATTGAAGAGGAAATCTGCATTGAAAGAAAAATATTTCTCAGGCCCATGGAAGTGGCTTAATGACCCATCTACAGCAAGTTCCCTGCACTCAGTGCCCTTCCCATACACTTGTGAAACTAAAAGTCGGTAAATGTTAGTGTTGTGCTTACCTTGAGGTGTGCCACACAGAGAACAGGTGGGCACAAAGGGAAAGGTAGAGGTCAGGAAGCAAGATCTCTCATTTTGGTAAATGTTTTGGGTTTTAGAATTAAAGGCTTGATTTTTTAATTTTGAAAATCTTTTTAAATTATATTTTTAAAGTTATTAAAATAATATAACCAAAGAAGAATCATATAACTGTATCTTGACAGGTGGAATAAAAACAAAATGAAAAGTCAAGTCATCCAGAAAACCTCTATTCCTGGTTTCCTTACATACAGAATAATTATGAGACTGACATCACTAAAGCAGTAGTGGCACACCTTTCAGAGACTGAGTGTCCAAACTGCAACCCACAACCCACTTATTTATTAACTGCAATTAAACCTGAATACTGAGGTTTTAGTTTAGCAAAACCAACTCATACTCTTAGCTTGGGTGCCAGCAGAGAGAACTGTGCATACCTGCAATGGCACATATGCCACAGGTTCGCAACCACTGCTCTAGGCTGGCTCTGGAGCTCGTGCCATAGGTGCAGCTTCTAGAAGACAAATTCAGCACAATAGGAGACTGCTTCCAAGAAGGCCAAGACAGGACAAGTCAGCTTGGAAAAACTGGAAAAATCATTCCAGTTCACTGGACAGCTGTGAAAGGAAGGTATATCCCTGCAGGCAAGTTCCATGATACCACCGCAGGCTCCTCAGGTGGTTGTGATCTCAGCAGATACAGACTGTTTGGTACATTACTTTCAAAACTGTTTGGCACAATAGGAATTCTTAGAAAAATCCATGTCAGCCTGAAGTCCAGAAAACCCAGCACATGAATGAGGAAGAGATCCAGTAGGAATTTCTTCCTGAGGTTCAAAGAAAGACCAAGTTTGCCAGAATTATAAACTTTAACTTCATGCAATGTGTTTTCTTCATAAACTGCCCTGGTCATTTAGTAAATAAATGAGTATTTTAAAGTGAAATGAATAATAAATATACCTTTCGGCTAAATGCTAAATAGATGAGTGTTAAAATGATAATTTATCCAAAGCCAGGATGGAAAGTGGATGTTACTATCAGAATGAATATTTAAAATATATGAACAAAAAAATAAAATAAAATAAAATATATGAACAAAGCTAAAGCACATCACCAAATTATGAAATGGTATTAATATATAAATATTACTATTATTGCTGCTGTTTTTGGTGCAGGGAGCCAAACACAGAACTAAGTATATACTAGGCTAGTGTTCTGCCACTGAGCAAGATTCCCAGCCTAACCCTATTATTTAAAAAAGTGTATCAAGATACTTTGTTATTATTTTGACATTTCAGAAAAAATATTTCTCAGCACTATTGCTTGTAGATACAATACATAATATTTATAGATTCTCACTTTTCCAAGAAGAGGAAGAGGAAGATATTTCAGTTCAGCTAAATTTGAATCAAGGTTAGAGTCAAGGTTCATTTTGCCGAAAATCTTGCTTTCTTTTTATCTCTAATGATAACTAAAGAAAAATAATTCTCCTTTTATGCTTAGACTTGATGATTTGGTTGATAGTGATGTTCCAATTTCATTGAAGTAATCCTCAAACTGAGGATTTATGTACAACTTGGAGATGGTTTCTAAGTTTTTACAGAAGTAAACTTTTTGCCCTCACTCTAAATTTTATTTCTGATTTTTTGTTTGTATTTATGCTGCATAACATAATCACTTGAGGAAAATGTCTTCAAATCTCTAATCAATAAATATTGCAGTTGAGCTATATAATTGAATTTTTTGATAAGAAAATTGTCTCTGAATTGCCAACTGCTTTTCAGATTTAATTGCAGGTGTATCAAACTTAGCAGTTATTTCCAGAAATAGGATACAATGTCATGTAAGAAATGTCTGAATGCAGGAGATAATTTGGCTGTTAGTTTGCCTATTTTGGTATTAATTTTCCATTTGTTAAATATCCACATCAATATTTGTATTAGTAAAGTAAAATATTAAAGCTTCCTTTTTCAAGAAATATTTAAAATATGCAATCCCTGTTCTCAGACTGTAACATATATCTTGTAAGTTTGTGAAAATAATTCCAATTTTTTAGCACATTGTGCAGCTTTTCCATAACTGAAGAGTTAAAGAGATCCATTTTCTCTCTGCTAGCAAAGCAAGTGATTTTGTGATATATTCAGTGCTATAACTGAATTCTGAATGCAACACTTAAAACATGCTATGCTGCCAAAATTACCCCCTAACACTCCATGTTTGCTTTGTTCTCAATAATATTTGTATATTGTTGAAGTAGATATTCAGCTACCAAAGACGAAACATTAAACATTGGCAAGCAGTCAATTTGGCCTCTTCTATACCGTGATGAAGCCCAAATCTGGTGCCTCCCTACTGTAAACCCATGAAGGCTTAGATGGTGGCCTTGTAGGACCTGAAGGGTCAAGAAGCTGTCTCCTTGGCTCAAGTGGAAAAAAGAGTACTCATAGGTCCAGTTGGCAGTTATTGCTATCAGAGGTGATCCATGGGAAAGCAAGGGAGGCATTTCCCTAGAGGGCAGTCCAGGCAGAGTGTGTATGATTGAATGGACAAATAAACTTGATTAGATCCAGAGTCTGAAGGAAGTGCTTCCTTTAAAGGGGAAGGAAAAGGACAGCAAATTATTTTATTAAAGATTAAATTATTGTTGTTATATATTGATCAGAATCGTAATTGTTGAAAATATGACAGGTGGATATAAACTTGTAAACTGGTACAGAATAGATATACTATTAACATCAATATCAAGCTTTTTATGTCCTTTTAATGTTGTTTGCAAAAGAAAAATAATTCTCCCTATGTAATTAAAAGTATGTGACATCTTGTTATTAAAAGAATCAAATTTTTTAATAGTAACATGTTGCTACTTTGTATAACTAAGAAAATAAGCAAGGAAATATTCAGTATCAGAACACATAAATAAATTGAAGATGGAAATGTTTAGCCAACTACATAATGTGAATAGGAAATAAGGATTCATTTTAAATATTTCACTTATTTCAGACATTCACTTCACATTTTTATGCTTTTATAGGGTTTGTGATAAGACTTTTTATGCGAATTTGTTACAACACTCAACTATTTTAACAATAAAATAGTTTTTATATTACTGAGAGAGAACAACAAGTTACAACTAATATTTTCTTTTTTTTTTCAAGTTACCATAAAGGATTCAAATGTTAAATTAGCCTCACGCACACTAAAGATCTTACACATTACTTAGGGCTTTTTTATTTTTTTAAGTAATTTTAAGAATGTGAGCAAGACAGAGGCACAGAAAATGCAAAGAGATATTGAGTACATCTTGCACGGCTCTTAAGCACACTATTTTCTGCCTCACTGTTAGGGCAATCAATTGTTTCACAAAGCAGGAAATACTGAATTACAAAATATGTCCATTTTGTATACTTAAGAGTTTTACAGCTTATATGACATTTACCAAGAAGCTGTTTTAAAAACCTGCACATTGTAGTTAAGTTTACCAAAAGTAAATGCCAAGCAGAGATATGTCACTTAAAGTAATTTATAGATATAAAGTATTCTCTTAGGAAATACCATTAGTCTATTTACCCCACAGTCCATTAGATAGGAGGAGTAGGCCAGTTACCCGCCTAATGTTTTTCTTCTCAGCACACTCTCCTGCTATATAGATGTATGTTTGTGTGCCCTTCAGATTCATATGTTGAAATTCTTACCCTCAATGTGATGGTATTTAGAGATGGAACAGATAAGAGGTAAGGTAATGAGGGTGAGGCCCTGTCTAATAGGATTAGTATCACTGTAAGAAGCCACACCAGATATTCCCACCCCCACATCTGACATGTCAGGTAGACAGTAAGAAGGTGACTCTCTGAAATCCAGGAGCCCAACCACACTGGCACCCTAATCTTAGATTTGTAGCCTGAAGAGTTATGAGAAAATTTTTTTTGTTTTTAAAGTACCTGATGTACATCATTTTATTATCACAATATCAAGAGACTCAGGAAATTCCCATAATAACCTTAAGAGAAATGAATCAGAAAACAGATGCTGAACTTCTACTTTCCCATATTATCTCTCCTACATTGCCTGGCAAATTTATATTAAAATATTAAGCATGTCTGAACAGTACAATGAAAAAAAATACCAATTCTAGCAGTATCATAGCTGAAGTCGAATGAACCTGAAATAAATGCTCCCATGATCATCTCATAATCCTCAAACTTTGTTTTGTAATTAAACTTTTATTGTACATATTTATATAATAAGTACATGTTGATTGGGTACATTAGAAAATATAGAAATCTATATGTAGAAAATAAAGCTAGGTAAAATTAATGCTATTAAAATAGTCTTACATATTATTTCAACATCTCTATATATTTAATTTTTTACAAATTGTATATATTAATATGTTTTTACAAAATTAGATATTTTGCCTCATAATATGCTTTTAAAATTGACAATATATTGTGTGCTCCTTTCTAGTCTATTAAATACACTTATAAAATAATTTCAATGGTCACACAGTATACTGTTACTTGTTTATTATTTATCATAATTATATAACAAGGAAATATGCATATGTGATATAATGATAGATTAATTAAAAGATAAAATGATAGATAATAAAATTGCAATATTTCATTGGATTCTAAAGTATTTATTAAATGTATTGATCATTACTGGTAGATATTTCTGTATGTCTTTTTCACTTTATTCTGGCACACATATCAAGGGAATATACTTTAATTCAAATTCTGAATATTATTAAATATTCTTGAGTTCAAATTTTACCAAGTAAAAGAAAGTAGGAAGAAATAATGTCTGCTATCCCCTTATACCTGTCTTCCTATTCATTCTTCTTTCCCATGAGTGTGAAACCAGATTTGGAAGTGGTCTAGCTCTAACTATGGAAATGACCAAGTACCCTGTGATCTAGCAATTTAGAAGAAAACATGGGTTTTGAATGGCTGATAGGAACAGAGTTGCCTCATCAACATATCCCATTCATTTAAAAGAATTATATTGTTAAATAAGTGTTGCCTGACCCAATACGAGTTCTTTCATCCCAACCCTCTTATTTTTCAGCTCTATTACTGTTGTCAAGGAACACATCATGTGACTTTATTACTAAAATGATCTTGGAAGTAATAGAGTTAAATATCTTCTCTTTACAAATGCAGAACAGAATTCTACTAAAGTAGAAAAATTGGTCGCCATTACAATGCTTACATTTTGCAAAACCAGAATCAGAACTTAGAAATCTTACTTCTTAGTTAAATATGCTTTCTTTTTGTTCCAAAGTCTAAGTGCAGAAGAGAAGAAAGTATCCTAATCGAACAACTCTGACCTTGAATTTATTTTTATCCTCCAACATTCTATGCATCACTTACTCTATTTCAAAGGACATATATTATTCCATTTATTCACGCTGAATTTTAATTATTCATTGATTTAACAAATATTTATTATGCATTATAAATGCAACAATTAAATTGCTGGATACTAAGGTTGAATAGTTAGCAGGATACAGTCCTTGCCCCACCAAAAGGAGAGAGATAAACTCTAGCAAACATCCAATTACAATACAGTATTCTAAGTGGAGTATGCCTTGTATGATAGGGCAAATATAAAGTCTTATGGGCTTATATAATTCCAGCCTCTTAAGTCTTACTGGTCAGAACAATTCCAAAGGAAAGGTACACTAGGTAGACAAAGGTAATGTCTAGGGTGGGGAAATTCATACTCATCTAATATAATGAAACTCTGGAAAAATCCTAGCCTACCATCTGTCCCTAAATCCTTGAAGTCTATTTCTTGCTCTCACTTTCTTTACATGCTTTACCATAGTCCAATCCCAGTTTCAAGCAACTGATGTCACAGCCATTATCACTATTAAAATTCTATTTAAACTAGAAAATAACCAGAAAGTCTTTTCTTTTAGTATTCATATCCCTTCTTCACTACAGCAGTATTCGTCTCATCATTATATTATGTTTGGAATATATATGTTTCTTATGCATGAAGGGAGCATGACTTTGAAACAGTTCTGGGTAGATTCTTAAAGATTCATGAGATATTCATAACTTATATAAATTTAAATCTGAATAGGTTAAGGAAATAAATGAGTACAGTGAGTTCTCCAGGTCATGAATAATCTTCTCTTCTAGTACCTACAGTTAAATAAATATGAACCATTTGATAACATAAGAGCAAATTATTTTACATACTCCTGGATTTTGAAGGAAAAAAATCACTTAAATATAGATATTCAGTTCTATTGCTTTTTATTAAATGATTTTAGAAATTTAAAATGTTTTATGAGTAACAAATAATACATTTTATGTGCTTAAATTTATTTTTCCATAAAATAGAATACCTATATACACTAGAAATCACTATAAAATATATAGTGAAAATTTGTATTTTATGAATTTAAAGTGACTTATTTTACCATAATTGGAAAGTTCCATTTTAAAATAAAAGTCAAAAAATATATTATGACTTTGTGTTTGAAACTCAATATGTAGTGAACACAATGAAATATACATGTCTTTTTAATAGACCAAATTTTCCCATTACAGCTAATAAACTTAAAGATTGTTATTAGAAGCTACATGTTGTTTTGTTTTGTTTTCAGTACTGCGGATTGAACCAGGGCTTCTGCACTGAGACACAAACATAGTCCTTATTTTCAGCAGTGGGGGATGGATAACAGATAGGAGCCACCATCCTCAGTATTTTTTATTCACTGCTGAAGATCGAAACCAGTACCTCCACATGTAGCAAAATACCTTTTCCTACACAGAGGAAAATGCTTGATTTCTTGTTTCTATCATTCTGATAGACACTTTAAGTTCTCCATCAATCTTTACAGTTTAGTGTTACCACAAATTCATAGATATCCAGCTTGATGAATTTAGTAAATATACCAGTTAAGAGAAAGGAGTTAAACAATAACCTACTTATTATTCTCAGTGTTTTATAAAATGCCATAAAATACCTATAATATTAATTTTTTTATTCATTTTCCAATATACTATCATAAAACAAAGAATAGAAAAATCTCTAATTCCAAAATATAGACTGTAAACTGTCACATATGAACTAAAATAACTACTACGAAAACTATTAGAGAGCATTCTAAGCTATTATAAAATTATAATACAAGGGTTCTAGTTTAATATTAACATTATGATATTTCTCTAAAATAAATATTTTCACTCATCTCCCAGTCTTGCCCAACTAAATTGCTCAGTTTCCCCTATTAAAGTGTTTCACTGGAACCAAGTGACTTTTATGATGTGACAGTAGCCTGAGTCACGAAATCATTCTGGGAAGCTAGCATTACCCTGATTCTAAAATCAGACAAGGATCCAACTACAAAAGGAAACTATAGACCAAACTATTTAGTGAATATAGATGCAAAAATCTTCAACAAGATATTGGCAGTCAGAATGCACTGAATCATCAAAAAGATCATATAATACGACCAAGTAGGCTTCATCCCAGGAATGCAAGAGTGATTCAACATACACAAATGAATAAATGCAATATACCACATAAACAAACAATGAGGACAAAACCATTAGATGCATAGAAAGCTTTTGAAAAATCAAACATCCTTTCATGATAAAGACATTGAAGAAAATAGATATCAAAGGATTTTATCTCAATCTGATAAAACCCATTTATATTTTGAGTTTCTCATATAAGAGAAACTATGTTATTTTTAAGTTTGTGTGCCTGATTTATTACACTTAACATTATGGTCTCAAGTTGCATTCATTTGCCTATGAATGCATCAAGTTTATCTTTCTTTATGGCAAAGTAGTACACCATTGTGAATAAATACAATGTTTTCTTTATCCATTCATCTATTGATGGATATTATATTACATTAAGTTAAAAAATTGATAAAACCTTCTCTCCAAGAAAACCATTTATGACAAACTTATTGGCAACATCATATTAAATGGGGGAAAAACTGAAAGTTTTGCCTGTAAAGTCAGGTACAAGACAAGTATGTTTACTATCACTTCTGTTCATAACAATACTTGAAATATTAGCAAGAATAATTAGGCAATAAAGATAAATAAAAAGGTAGCTATAGGAAAGGAAGAATTCAAATGATCATTATGTCATGATCCTCTACACAGAATACCTAAAAAATGTACCAAAAGTCTCAGAGTTAGTAATCAAATTCAATAAGGTAGCAGCACCCAAAATCAGTACTAAGAAATCAATAGAACTATTATATATTAATAATGAACCCAGTGAGAGAGAAATTTTGAAAAAATCGTTCACAATAGTACAGAAATATTAAATACTGAAGAACTAATTCAACGGAGGAATTTAAAAGCGTCATATGCAACAAAAATAAAAGATCCAACCAATAATGGGAAAGTAAAATGAATAGGCATCTCATAGAAAAGGAAGTACAAATAGCCAATAAATATGTGAAAAATGCACAACCTCACTGGACATTAGATGAATACAAATTAAAACAACACTGATTCTATCTTACCAAAGAAAGAATGACCATTATCAAGAAAACAAATAATAACAAATGCTGGTGAGGTAGCAGTGGAGAGAAACTTTTTAAAGGGGTTAGGGCTTAGGTTTAGGGTTTAGATTTAGGGTTAGGATTAGGTGTTAGATTTAGTGCATGGGGTTAGTGTTAGGAGTTAGAGTTAGGATTAGGGTTTAATGTTAGTGTTTAGGGGTTATGGTTAGTGTTATATTAGGGTTAAAGTCAGTGTTTAGAATGAGGGATTATGGTTAGAGCTAGGGGTAGGCCTTCATTTAAGACTTAGGATAGAGTTAGGGTTAGGATAAAGTTTAGAGGTGAGAGTTAGGGTAGAGTTTATGATTAGGTTAGGGGTAACATTAGGCTCAGGTTAGTGATAGGGTTACAGTTAAGAATAGAGTTAGGACATAGTGTTAGAGTTAGTTCTAGGGTTGAGATTAAGAGCTTTAGGATTAATGTTAGAGTTAGGGTTATGGTTGGGGTTAGTTCTATGGTTAGTGTTAGTGTTTGAATTTGGGTTAGAGCTAGGGCGAGGCTAGGGCTAGGGCTATGACTAGGGTTAGGTTTAGGGTTAAGGATAGAGATGGAACTTAGTTTAGAGATAGATATCCATTTAGAGTAAAGGCTAAGCATAGGGTTATATTAGGTTAAGGCTATAGCTATCTCTATGACAAGTTTAAGGTTAGGTTTACTGGTTAGAGTTAGCATTGTGGTTAAAGCTTTTGTTAGGATTATCATTTAGGGCTAATGTAATGGGATTGAGGTTGGTGCTAAAACTAGGACTAGGGTGAGCTTTTATAATTAATGTTAGATCTAGGGCTCAGGGATATGGTTAGGTTAAGGTTTAGGATTAGGTTTAGCATTTATGGTTAAAGTTGGTGTTGGGGTTATGGTTAGAGTTGGATTAGGGGTTAGGGTTAGAATTATTATTAGGAGTTAGTGCTACACTTAGGGTTAGTGATTAGGGTTAGGGTTTAGGGTTAGAGTTTATTGTTAGGGTTTAGGGTTGGAGTTAAGGTAGAGCTAAGTTTTAGGTTAGGCTTATATTTAGGGTTAAATTTAAGGGAAGGTCTAGGGCTAGGGCTAGGGTTTGGATTCTTCTCTTCCAAAGTAATTGTGCAGAGTTCGAGGCCAGCCTTTCTACTTCACCACATTCATATAAAATACAACTCTCATGTTACAAAGTTAACAGGAAAACATTACTCAAATTGCCATCTAATCACACAGTCACATTGTCTTTTCTCTATCAGAAAAGTAACGCCTTTAAAAATCAAATATGTATAAATTTTAAGATTATTAATTTTACTAAATTAAAAGCATTCGTTTTTATTTATATTGAAATAGCATTACCTCCTAAATGGCCATAATAATTACTAATGAAATACTAACATTTTATTTATGAATACATTTTATGATGAGCAGTTAACAGCCTAAAGATTAAATCATGAAATATTCAAACTTTTATAGCAATATAGTTAAGGAAAAAGTTTTATGAAAATCCTTTCCAAAGTAAATTGATGTTAAAACTGAACTCATGGGCTGTTCATGTATTGAAAAGTTTCGGCAGAGGAAACTCTTGTGTTTTGAAAATGAAATTATATCTTTCCACATGGAGTGAGAGATACATAAGCACAAGAAGTATAAATTCAAGAAGTATAAATTAATGGTGGTATTCATAGTTGTAGCACATTTTTTTCTATTAACATTTTTCTAATATTTTTTACTTATACTTACAGGTACATAAAGTCATTTACAGAATTTTTCTATGATATCAGTCCTGTTGCTTTATGAATAAATCTATGAAGGGAATTTCATTAACTGCAGAAAGAAAATTCATATTACATAAAACCTGGAAAAACGTAATTATGGAACAATGAAAAAACATTTTTTCATTCTTACATCTTCTTTTTAATAATATGCTTTGTTATCAGATCCCTGGATGAGCTGTAGTGCATTATTTTAATTATAAGAGCAGGATTTGTGAACCAAATAAACCTTGAGATTTGATTGCTAATATGCATTGCATAATGCAAAGAATCCTGTAAATCTATTTAAGAACATAAGTAAAGGAATATTGTAGGATATTGCCTTCTTATTTTTGAATATTTACAGAGGTCCCATTTTCTATTACAAGATCTTAATAAGATTTAAATGAAGCAAGTCCTAAACATTTTAAACAAGAGATTGAATATTCTTTGAAGTATCACAAAAAAATCCATGCATAGAGATAAGTTCCTAGCATTTTACCCAATTAAGTATATCTCAAAAATTGTACATTTATAAAAGATGAGCATTATAGAATCACAATTTAAACTGTGAGGCCCTGGCAGTTTTTACATCATTTAAAAATAGGTGATCTGGTGAGAAGAATCCTCTAATTCTAGAGTTTCTGCCTAGTTGTTAATTGAATGCTTCATTATTCATATTTTCTCCTATTGATTCAGCTTATCTTTTATTGCCTTCTGGACATTTATCTTTTAGAACTTTTGTGTGGAGACATTCCCACCTTGTATTCATTGAATTTTAAAAATCACAAAAGTATATTTAAACTTGTGATTTGAGTTTGCAATAAAAACGCTTGCATTCATTCTTTTGCTTGTCTTTATTTTCATTACTGTTCATCTTGTTGTTGCTACAAATTTCTGTTCTTTGGTGTAGTTAAATGACCTGATAAATTTTGTATTACATTCTTCATTGTTTATTTTGCTCTTTATTGCTTTATTTGGCAAAAGAAGGCTCATATTTCCAAATGTTGCGATATCTTCAACTAATAGAGCTCTTCTATGTCTAACCAGAGGAGAAGAGAAGATGCAAAATATATGGAATGATGAAATTTCCCTCCAATGAAAGCTATGGCCCATTATACTATAAATGAAAAGGGATGAGTATTCTAACTCAGAACCAGGTGAATTCTGTTAGTTTATAGTAGAATTCTGCAATGTGATGCATTGTTAGGCTAGGATTAGTGTTTGTATCAGATATTTGCATTCTTGAATAAATCCTCACAGATTTTATCACTAGCCAACTTCTTCCAATTCTATTTGCTACTAGTCCCTTTGGATCAACATTATCTTTCATCTTGACTTATACCATAGCCTTCCATTACCCTCTATAATTTAAACATATCCGCATTTGTGTTACTTTTCCTTAGGTGAGATACTATACCAACACTCAAACTTAAGGGAGGAAAAAGTTTATTTTAGCTCACAATTTCTGAAGTTTTGGTCCATGATTGTCAGGCCAAAATGCACAAAAGTTATGGTGGAAGGCTCTGGTAGAAGAATATTCATGTCATGTCATCCAGGAAAGAGAAGAGTGGAGCAGAGAGCAATTTACCCTTCTGGGTCCTGGCCTCAGTTACTCACCTCTTCCAATCAGGCCCTACCTCCTAATAATATTTTCAGCTATCATTACAACAGTGGATTATACTCTTCAGTACTCCTTAATTCACTAATGAGAATAAGAATCAAATCATCTTCCAAAAGCCCACCTTTGATCTCATGCAGATTTTGTGGGTCATTTCAGTTCTAAAACATAACATTCTGCCACTGGTTCCTAAAAGACTTATATCTACCTATGTATGCAAAATGCACTTTGTCCATCTCAAAGAGTTACCACGCTCTCAACAGTTCTAGCATTGCTGAAAAGTTCAAGTCCAAAGTCCATGTAGTCATCTCTCTGGCATTCCCCTAAGAGGTGATTGCTCAGCTTTGCACAAGTATCCACAGTAAAAGTCAGCTCAGTGCCACACTTCATTACCATTCAAATTTCACACAGCTAAACTTGTTACAAATATTTAGTGTTATCTACCTCTCTGTAACATTATTCTATGCACTGTTTTAATAATTTTCTCTAGTTATATTCATTTTAATATAGAGAGTTCTCAGTCCTCCTCACATTGTCATTCCAGAAGTTGTTTCTTTAGCTGAAATCTGTTTATTGAGGTATTCTAAGTGAAATGTGGTTAGAAGAGGAAACAGATACAATTGTGAATTTTTCTGAAAAATGAGCCCTGTGAGTTATACTAAGGAGGACTAAACCACGGCAGAAAGTAGTGTTTTTGCAGATATTAAATAGTAAAGAGCTTTTTTTAATCTGGATAACACCTTGGGGTAGAAAAACACATAATACAAAAAGTTACTAAGAGGTAGATATCTTAGTTTCTTCCTCTGTAACCAGAAAGACTTACTAAAAAAATTTCAGAGACTCTACAAGTTTTTTATTAGTCAGAGTATTTGTGGGATCAGTGTAGATAATTAATATGATATAATGATAATTAATATAATAATAAAATTATAAATAGTTAACTTTTAATGAGTCCTGAATATATGCCAAGGCCTATGTTAAATGCCATATAGACAGTGCCCATTTAATCCTCCCAACAAATTTAAAAGGGATAAGTGTATTTCTATTTAACCATATATGATGGACAAAGAAATAGTGAAAATTTAAGCAATTAATTCAAGTTCAAAGACTAAGGGCATATACCTCAAGCAGTATGATGAGGAAACTTAGGCTTCTAAGTGATATATATACCTCTTCCTAAAAGTGCCATGCTTGGAAAGTCTTGGAAAATTATGTGCAACTAATTACCTCCTATAGAGACTACCATGTGTGATAACTTTGCTATTCCATAGAGGAGTGAAAGTCACATTTTATACGTAATACAAAGATTATGTTGTAACATAAAAGATGCACAGACAGAAAGACTCAGGTCTGAATCCCCTTCTCATCCCTTATCAACTAATGTGTGTCTTTGGTCAGTTACTTGATCTCTCTGAGTCATATTTTCTGAGCAATAATAATTGAGAATAATAACAATCTTAGTTTCCCACGATTGCCAAAGCACAATACCAATGACAGAAGCTGGTTAAAATAACAGAAATTTATTTCCTCACAATTCTTGAAGTTAGAAATTTAAAAAAAAAAAAAGAAAAAGGAAAAGCGCCAGGGATTTAGCTCAGTGGTTCTGCCTCTTGCCTTGCAAGCATACAAGCATAAGGACCCGAGTTCAATCCCCGGTACCAAAAAATAAAAAAATAAAAAAATTTAAAAAAAAGAAGTTTAAGATCAGCATTTCAGCAGGTTTGATTTCTTCTGAGTTCTCTGTCATGGCTATAGGTGGCTGCCTTCTCAATGTGTCTTTGCATGATTGTTCTGTATTGCCTATACCCTAATATCCTTTCCTAATAAAGATATTGCTCATGTTGGACTAGGGCCCAACTATGACCTTATTTTACTTTACTAACTTCTTTAAAGGTCTTTCTTTTAAAAATCATCACATTCTGAGACACTAGGGGTTAGGACTTCAGTATCAGAATTGGGAGGGGACACAATTCAGCCCATAACATTTAACTTTTGGACTTATATAAAGTTATTGAAATGTAAATCAATTGCTTAGAAATTGGAAGTCACTTAATTCTAATCCACATTATACCCCACTAAAGTCCACATTACTTCTGTTCCTACTACTTGTCCTATCTGTATGTAATATGAAGTGATATACACATAGTCGAAATGCAATGTAACTAGAAAAGGTTAACACATGGACAAGTTTTGATTCTTAGAAAGATGAATACTATTTAAATTCAATTATTTAAGTTTACTTTTCATTTTGTTAAAGGGCATGTAAGGAAACAAATAGCAAATAAATATTTTTACTGATGAAAAATCATTTTTTGTATACTCTTCAAGTCTTCGTACTTGCAACTCAATAAAACTTTAGAAATTATGTGATCACGTATACAAGCACTCTTATTTTGCAGATGAGAAGAATGAACCTAACACTATAAAATACTTTTTCCAGGTTGCACCATAGTCACTTCTTGCTATTGAAATTTCTAATTGCTAAAATTGTTCTACTCTTTATTCCATACTATCAATTTTCCTGGAGCCATGGATTTAACACATTGTTAGAGTAATAGTTTTAGAAATAACATTCCATGTCAGGAGAGTTTCACAAGTAGATCCCTTCCAAATTAACTTATTTCTATGTAAGTTCATTTTAAGCTAAAGCCACTTTTTCTTTTTTTAAACCTATGTCTTCTTCTTTTAGAAGATTATTAATGTCATCACCAATAACCACAGATAAACACTTCACTGTTCAAATAATACATATTTTCCTAGCTGAGTCACATAATAAAATATACACTAACTTGACAACTAAAGTTCCTTACATCTCCAAGGATGTGGTATGTGCATAGATTTTGCTACTGTTTTTCAAATATTATTTGAATGAACAACAAAACTCAAATAATTTTCCAAAATGCTTAAGCATTATTTACATAGCCATCATAACAATGATGATTAAAAGGAAAAGTAATTCAATTACAACTACACTGGGGAATACTTGGGGCTGCCTTGACCTAAGAAAAACACATTCAATGAAGCCAGTACTGTACAAATGTTTTTACAAAGTTCTTCCAGGAAGAAATTAACCCCGTACTAATTTCACAATCTAGGAAAGTTATTGACATGACTCAGTCATATTTTCTCTCTTCTATGCTCTCTTCCAGCAGAATTAAGTCCTTGAAATGATAATGGAATTATTAATATTGATCTATTCTGATGGGAAAATATCAGAAGCAACAGAAAGAACACAAGCTTTGGACTGAAAAAGAACAGCATTCAAATAATATTTCAACCATTGATTATTGATAAGCTATGGGACCTTATCAGTAATAAATGCTGGGATGAATCTGTTAATTTGTTGTAAATATAAAATGAAGAAGTATATATAAAAATGTAACCTTGTGCTTGACATTGAATAAGCATGTTTTCATGGAAGCAATTATTAGCAAAATTATGAGAACCACAAAAGATAATGATGATTCATCTTTTCCAAACAGATTGAATTTGTGGTGGCCCAGAGGGAATTTTTCCCTCTGAATTTAGAAAAAGCAATAACTAAAGTCCCCACTTGCTTTAGAAATGTTTTTAAGAAACTATTTTAAGTGGTGAAAGAGCACAATGCCCAGGCCACATTTCATCTACTCACTCTTGGCTCTGATTTTAAGATAGCCAAACGGCTTCAATTAAGTTCAAGATGATTCTCTAAGTGGAAATTGTATTTCACTCAAGATGCTCAGGAAGAAGGAGAGACCCTGGAGTGTGTGAAATAAGGAGGATAGAAATGAACTGTGCTAGCATTGCTGCAGTAAAAGGGAGGTTACACATAACCAATAGAGAAAAAGTTTTCTTCCTATTCACCTTTTCCAGATTTTAAGTTAGGTCAGCCACACTGGGAAAGAGTATACCATCATACTGTTGCTTACATAGTAACTACAGGTCTTTCTCCTGCCTTTTTTTACACACAGGACACTGGCTTTGGGGCCTTGAGGGGAGGAGGTGTCCAAGACCCAGTAATAAGAAATTGAACCTTAAAATGTAATCAGAACATTTAATGAGGGGGCAACCCACTTTCAGGTCCCCCATCTGTTTCTCTTAGAGAGAAGCTATCTTTCTCTCATTTTTCCTACTCTAAAAAAAAAAGAAAGAAAGAAAAAACTTTTAGTGAGCTACTTATCTTGTCCAAGGCTCATTGTTTTGCTCCCAGGAGAATGAGGAGGTTATGTAAAATGCCTTGTTGGAAAAGGTAAGTGCTGAGGAAATGCTTATACTCAGTATAATTGCTGCTTACATAGCATGTCTGTGAGGATTGTATAAAGAAATTGAAATATCTAACAGTGCTTAACCCATAGTGGGCAAAATTATTTTAATTTTTGTAATAGCTTAGTCATTAAGTCTTAAAAGTTGTTTACTGAAAGTAGGGCTGCTGGCTGAGTTAAAAATGTTTGTGCACAATAAATCTCCAAGTTTCAGGGCAAACTACTTGGAGTGGGACAATGAAGAATTTGACTATATAAAATGACTGAGTTTATCAAGAAGTTTCTCCTAGTGGTAACAAGAATCGGCTGTATTGATTTTAGTCTTGAAACAATTCTTGTAAATTGATTCTGTATTTGATCAGCTTACTGTGGTTTTAAGAGAATAATTAAATGTAAACTGGCTCAATATATTCAGATAAAGTGGGAATTAAAGGTTATCCTGAGATTCAGCATGAGCTTAATTACAATTAACACCAAATATTTTCTTTGTTTTTTCTTCCTGAAAGCAGAATTTCAAAGCTATGAATTTATCAATGATGGAGGAAATAATTCAATGCCATGAAATTTTAATACCGTCATCTAATTTACAATAAATTTATTAGATATTTATGAGGAACTATATAGTTTCATTCTCTCCTAAGTGGACCAATAACAAGAAGAATAGGGAAAGAAAATAAATAATAATCTATTCTTCTGGTGTTCTTTTGGCTTCCAATTCCATGTGATGCTGGTTATGAAGTTTGGAAAGGGAGTATGCTAGTTTGAAAAGATGGACAGATGTTGTGTTATTTCTGAAAGGAGAAAACCATATTTTTTGGTGTAAGTCAGTGCCTCACACTTATGATCAGCAACAAGCAGTTAGGTCCAAGTGAGCAAAAAAACAAGTGCATATTCAAGTTCCTCAACCAACGTGAGGCTAAATTAAATTACAACTGTAAAAAGAAAATTAAACAGCAAATGAATATTTGTTCTTAAAGAATGTTTGAGAATTTATGACATGGTTTTAAAAATAGACTCGTGAAAATTTTAAATTTCATAAAATTTATCTGTCTATTGTATAAATATTTAATCTATAAATTTAATTCCTATTAATACATAAATGCATTGATATATTGATACCTTATTTAACATGTCTACATTTATTTTTATTCATTATATAGACATTTACATTTATGTATTTATATGGTTTTTAACTATATTTATATCTTTTTATAAGTATTTATGTATCCTATGTCTCTATACTTTCACAATTTTTTAATCTTATGGGTGCACATAATAAATGAACAGGATGTGCCATAATTGAATGTAGCTTTTACTTCAAGATACTCTTGAGTATATGCTTCATGGCTTCACAATCATTTTCTTTGTTTAAAATTTTCTTCAAATGCTTCATATGACCCTTTTACCATGCTCTAACAGAGTTTTCCATCAAAAAGTCATCAGCTAAATTCATTCTGAAAGTCAAACCCATAAGTCTTCTTCAGGCTCATTTATACCTGTTTGACCCTTTCTCTCCTGGACTTGAGAGTCTGGCTGATAGAAAGAGAATAATAATTAGTATATGTGTCTGGTCAATAAAGTGTATCCTCTGACCCTACCTTGAAAGACATTAAAAAGAAAACCGAAAACAAATTCTAAACTTGAAAGAGTTGAGGAATTTACTCTTTGTAATCTCCTTTGCCAACTGATTGGTGTCAGTGAGAGGGTTCATCTCTTTCTATTCATTATCACTTTTCTCTTTATAAATGTAAATTGAAGTTGCCCCCGGATAAATTGGAAGAGAGTAACTACAAGTTTCATTATGTTTATCCAATAAGTCCTTTTCTCCTTTAGGACACTTGGCTCTGACAATTTGAAGAAACAATTATTTTTTTACCAACTCCTTGTACTAAGAAAATGCATCCATAATTCTTAATAGAAAAGTAGGTTTTATGGCCATTTCTGATAACAGAAACTCTACAGTGGTTAATATTGATAGTTTTACTACTGGTGAGAATTACATCAGCTAGCTTAGTGTCCTGGGTCTTGTAGTTATTTAGTATTCAGTTCTGTTGATAATTTCCATTACCTATTACACAGATTTTTCCATTCTGAAGAACAGACACAGCTTTTATCCCCATTTTAAGCACAACTCTTGGAATATGTCCAATAAATTCTATCTAATTTTAGTACTAAAATGTTGTGTTTTTTTCAAGTAACTTGCTCAAAGCCAGTATGTTTTTTCTAAGTTGATGTAATGCATTGGTATGACATTTCTGCCATATTGATTTATTTCATTGAGTTGTCCTTTATATTCTTCCAAACTGCTCAAACCATCAATAGGTGTGGATGTTAAAACTCTAATACTCAAAATCACAGTTATGTGGTCTTTATTCTTTCATATATGATTTTGTTGAGTTAGGACCAGTGTAGTACTTTTAAACAAAAGGGTACATTACAGAAATATAGCTGAAGGATCACTGTACACTTTCCTCCTCAGATTTTTTTGTGCATAGGTCTGTATCCCTCTGACCTTTGCCTCTGCAAGGTCCTCAACACAGTTGGCACTCAGTGAGGCTGTAAACGTAATGAAGTTATATGAAGCTCTGAATCCCTTGAGTTCCATATTTGTACATTTCAACATTTAAAATTAATAAAACATTTACACTAAGATGTTACATTAATCATGATATAGGATTACATAAAATAAAAGGAAGTTTTAACTTGAAAATGTTCGGAATTCTTTAGGCTAGAAACATAGTGAAATATAAATGAACAAGGAGTATATACCCTCTCTTCTATATTTAAGATACAAGCAAAACAAATCACAAAATGGCAAGAAAAAGGAGTATGTACCCACTCTTCCAGGTTAGGAAAATGTGAGGATGAGGATTGGTGAGTGGTATACTGTGAAGCCATTTTTTGTTGACTAAGGTAATTCATGAAGAATATTTTCTGGAATATTAAAAAGGTATGGCTTAGTTGTCTGGACATAAATGTTTTTAAAAACTGTGATTTTTGAACTAGTATTCACTTTTACATTTAATACTATTTATTGTATATTACTACTCAAAACTTCCTTAAATCACTTTATTGTGTTCTACCTTTACATAAACTATTATATGTGAATTTGATTGCTGTCTTTAAAATTTAGATTTTTATATTTAGAGCCCTAGATTTTTATATTAAGAGCCTTATGTTCAAAAGTAATTTCATAAAATATTTTAGAATTTCTCATAAACAGCCATTTTTAAGCATTAGATAAAATTCTGTAATATCAATTTCTTGAACAAAAAGAGTGCCTCAGACAATAAAAGAGAGTGGTGATATTAAGGTTCATAAAGACACAAACTATCACCTTATTACTATGATTTAGTGGTCATCAAGAACAGTCCCCTACCAGGTGCCACATCTCTTCTATATGATTGCTATTTGAAAATTTGACAAAACTTGTTAATTTGTTTATTAGCCCTAATAATTGTTGTTTTCTTTATAATGGTGGGAAATTCTTGTGAGTGTTATATTCTCTTCATGAGTCATCTGTGACAGGTTTTGTTTTCATGAGGATCAGACTAAGATGATTTCCTATGAAGTTTGAACATGACACACATAGAATGGTGTGCCCCCTTCCAAAACCTAAACCACATGTTTATGACTAAGGAAATGAATGCAGAATATGAGAAAAATTTTTACTTCAAGGTCCTTTGTTAAGAGATCATGTGTGGTTTATTTTTCAGTTAGTGTACTTCAAATGATGAATCATAGTTGGGCTTAAATATTGTCACACAGATACTATTTTTATCCAGAAAGAAACAATTCAGTGTCTTTATATCCCATCCCACCTGCAATAAATGTCCAATGCTGGCAAAGGTCTATCTGAAGTTAGCAGTCTCACGGTAAGACATATATCTATACCTAGAACTATGCCTCTATGGCTTAAAAGGGGTTAGATCATTGAAAAATATCACTTTAAAAAAATGGGCCTGTCAAAAGTGGGCTATCAGGAGGGTAGCCACTCCCAGCACCCAGGAGGAAGCTTCTGAGCTGCTGTACCACCACCCTAAGTGCACAGAAGGAGAGCTGCACGGGAGCCAGTACCCCCCCCCCATCAAAATGAGAAGACACATAATCAAGTCTCAAAAACAGACTTCCAGATCACCTAAAGTAGCCCCAAAGGGAAATGAGATGGAACGCTCTTATATTCAACCACCTGGACTCCCTGAACTGGCAACAAAAGAGGATCTGGAAAAAATTCAGAAATAATTTCTCAGGTAATACCAGAGATTGTGCCCATAGTGCAAGACATGATTAATAAATCTAGAGAGGACATGATAAAAAAAAATAGAGGATCTGAGGAACATGATGGAATTCCAACATAGGAAACAAATAGAATCCACAAAACAGATACAAACAGATTTCCAGGAGATTAAAAACTCCATTGAAAGCATATGCAGCAGAATGAGCCAATGTGAGGACAGAATTTCAGACATAGAAGATAAGATTGCAATTAGTGACCAAGAAAAGAAAAATTGCTTTAAAATTATAAGGGACCATGAGAAATCAATTGAGTAGCTGCAAGATGATGCAAAGAAGAATAACATAAGACTGATTGGAGTCAATGAAGAAACAGGAGAGAGTTCAGATGACATTAAAAAACTTCACAGAAGTGATGGCAGAAAACTTCCCAAGCAAGGGAAAAGAGCTTGACATACAGATAAGTGAGGCCTATAGGACTCCAAAGAGACTTGATCAAAAAAAAATTTACACATAGGCATATAACAGTTAAGATTTCAGAAACCCAACAGAAGAACAAAGATCTACATGCAGTTCGAGAAAAGAAACAAATCACATACAAAGGAAAGGCCATCAGAATCACATCAGAATTCTCAGTGCAAACCCTCAAGGCTAGAAGAGCTTGGAGTGATGTATTTCAAACCCTAAAGGAAAACAGCCTTTAACCCAGATTGATGTACCCAGCAAAACTATCTTTCAAAATTGATGGAGAAATAAGATACTTTCGTAACAAAGAGCACCTCAGGAACTTCATGAATACTGAACTAGCACTCCAAAAAATTTTTAACAATATCCTAGGAAAAGACAATGAGGGTCACAACCCAGGGAGCCCAGCAGAATTAATCCATTGGGTGTGACAAGAAATTAAATGCAAAGGGGGGAATCCAACAAAAAGAAAAAGTCATGACAATGATAAGTCAATACATTTCAGTTATAACCATCAATGTTAATGATCTCAATTAAAATCAAAAGAAATAGACTGGCAGGATGGGTCAAGAAGCAAGATCCAACATTATGCTGCATACAAGTAACACACTTAATACAAAAAGAAACTCATCGACTGAAAGTTAAAGGATGGAAAACAATACTCCATGTGACAGGAACCAAAAAAAAAGCAGGAGTAGCTATCCTCTTTGCAGATCAAGTGGATTTCAAACCAAAATCTGAAACACTTATCTGAATTTCAGATAAGGCATAGTCAACTTGAATGTACAAATCAATTGTGAACATGTATTTTCATCCCTCTTAAGTAAAAACTTAAGAACAGAACTGTTGGCTCTTAACAGTAATACAAGAAATTTCTATATTGTTTTCCAAAAAGGTTTCATCATTTTACATTCACATTAGCAGTATTAGAAAGTTCTAACTGGTTCACACCTAAGCTGACATTTGTTCTTTTAGAACTTTTAACTTCATCTCCCTAATGAGTGTATAATTCAATCTTGTTATTGTACTGATTAGTATTTTTCTGATTCTACTGTTGCACACCTTTCCTTGTGCTGTACTGGCTATTTATCATCTTCTTGTGTCTACTTTTTAATTGGATTATCTATTAATGAGCTTTAAGTGTTCTTTATATATTCTGGTCATAGGTTATATATATTATAAATATGGTCTATTTAAGGACTACTTTTCATTTTAACAATGTCATTTAAAGTTCTAAATTTTGATGGAATTTCATTTATCAATTTTTTCCTTTTATACATTTTTTTTGGATCCTAGGAAATTCTTGACTATCCTAAATTCATGAACATGTTCCCTTATAATTTCTTCTTAAAGTTTTATAGTTTTAGTCTTTCATATTTAGGTTCATAGATCCTTTCAAGTTACTTTTATGTATGGAAATAAATGGTTGAGGTTAAT
Organism: Heterocephalus glaber; assembly: GCF_000247695.1. Next base: position 10,736,250 of record NW_004624791.1, read on the forward strand.
TTTTTTCATACAGATAATAGGTGTTCTAGTAGCATTTGCTGAAAACATTATCTTTTCCTCTGCTCTTGAGTTGAGTTTATGTTCTATAAAATCTTAATGTTAAACAATCTTTCAAAACTCAGTGGACCATATATGTGTGGTTCTATTTCTAGATTCTCTGTTTTATTCCATTCATCTATATGTCTTTCCTTATGCCAACACTGCCTTGATTACTGTAGCTTTAGAGAAAGTCTTAAAATTAGGTAATAAATGTCTTCCAACACTGTTAAAAAAGAAAGTGGGACAAAGACATGCCCATAGCCCCCGTCATCCGCCTGGTCTGGTGCCCAGCCCTGGACACCAAGGTGGATGGTGAGAGAGCAAGAGGGAGCAGATGCTGCTGAGGGTGTCAGGCCACAGTTGTGGGGGTGCGCTGTACCCCTGCATGGCCCACATGGGCCAGCCTCTCCATCTGGGACATGAAAGTCTTATTTATTTGTGTGAAAATAGGTCTCAAGATTTTGTAGTTGTAGATTGAGTACTTAAGCACCTGGATAGGTAACTGCTTTACCTTCTCATTGGCCAAAGGAACTTTTCTCATTGGATGACTATGGAGTGATAACTGTTTCACACGCTTCTGGGTGTTGGGAATGTAGCAGTGAACACCCCCAGCAACACTGGCATGTTCATAGGACTTAAGATCTCTGAAAGCATTGCTTGGCACTTAGCTAGGGAGCAGGGTTGTTGGAAGCCCCAAAAGTGGCAAAAGCTATAACTAAAGGAAAGGGGAACTATAGAGTCCAGATGGTGGGGAAGGAGAGCTGCTAAGGTTAGAAGACTCCCTCACCCTGTGGCACTGGGGATTGAGCCCAAGGCCTTTGCACTGAGCTGCATCCACAGCCCATTCTTATTTTGAGACAGTTTCTCTAGGTCTTAAAGTTGCCCGGGCTGGGCTCAAACTTGTGAATGTTGGAATTACAGGCTTGCACCACGATGGCTGGCTAAGAAGAGACTTGGGCTCCAGGATTCAGTCCTGAATTGACTCTACTTCCAGAACTCTTGTTTTGTTTTGTGTTTTTCGAGACAGGGTCTCACTGTGTAGTCCAGACTGGCCTTGAACTCACTATGGAACCCATGCTTGTCTCGAACTCATGGCAGTCCTCCTACCTCAGCCTTCCAAATGCTGGGATTACAGGCATGTGCTACCACACCTGCCTTATTTCCAGAACTCCTGAATAATGGCCTCAACATTGGGATTTTTTTAAAAAGAGGGAAGAAAGGAACAAAAGCTTGTAGGTTAAAATATTTGCCTTAGATCCTATAATGAATGTTATTGTGTATATCTAAAATGTATCAATAAATGTTTTGCCAAGAAAGTGGGCTATAACTACTTTTTAATTAAAAAATACAATATTTTGGAAAATATTAGTGTCTTGAAATTTCCTTTACAATCAAAGAATAAAAATACTGTCTTTTGTAGAAAATACAAATAAATACATGAAGAAGATAAATTATGTTGCAAGAGTAAATTTATTCAAAAAAATCAGTTTCTTATTCCCACAAACACTTATTTTATGTTAACATACTCATGAGTTAGAATAGTAAATTAAAGACTCAAGGTGATGGAAAATTCCACAACTTTAACTTCATTATCCAGAATATGCTGATGTGAGTCTGCTTTCAGAGGTTGAAGAATCTGGAAACTGATGTTCATAGGCAAAATGAATAGCAAAACAAACAAGAAACTTCCACTTCCACAAAAAAAATATAAAATTGTGTGCTCCTGTATGGCTATTTGTCCTTGTATTGCTGTTTATATCTACCAGCACATCCAGTTTACCAATTTTCTATGTGTCTCTCGATGCAATTAATTTGATAACAAAATTTAACCATCACAATACTTGATGAAAACTACAAAGGAAAATATCACTGGTATATGTCACAGTAGCAATTAAACATCATAGCCTAGAAACAATGTACAACCCTTCTGTTTATATCCCACAGCCTGGAACTAACCTATCAAAACAACCCAAGAGAAGATTACCACTTGTTGGTAAGTACTGGAAGGGTTTATTACAGTTAAACATAGGTCCCCTGAGACTGTCTTTCTTTAATTTATACTTTCCTAACTATTTTCTATGTGAAATGTTGAATTCATTGGTAGGGATTGGTGACAGTGTTGAATTTATTTTTAAAAGGTAGTTTTAAGTAGATTCTCAATAAAGTCATCTTTAGGGTTACTCAAGTCTGCCATCACTTGCTTTCGATATATTGCCCAAATAATGTTCTGTTAAAAATTTGAATAGTAGTATTCTATTATATATTCTATCATATATTATAGATATATTAAATTGAAAGATCATTATAAAATAAGCAAAAATTGTATCCAACTTTTTGATACACTGTTTCCCTGTACTGAGTTTATTGACAAAATGTATATACCATTTGTACTGTGGGCAAAATTTTCCTTTTCTTAGTAAATGTTTTGGGGACTTTTAGTTTTTAGTCTGTTTTAAACTACATGGAAAACTATTCATTTGTGATTTCTTGAGCTCAATATTTACATGTTTTGAAAATATTGATCCTTCCCAACTCACTAAGAATCTTCTGCATAATATATGTATTGTCATATTAACCACCAGCATAAAGACTGGACAACTTCAGTGCAAAAGGCCAGGCCAAATAGCACATCACAACATGATGCAATTGCATTCATCAGAACTCTTTGGGTATTTTCCTTTTTGTATATTAGGTCCTATATTTATAGTCATCCTTGTCCTTCCTCCTGATATGGTTCCACTTCCTCTCACTCCTATCAGCATCATTTCTTTCAAGTAAGCTCTTTAAAAATCCTATCCCCCAAATTCAACATGTCACCTCCAAAATTACTGATTTCTAGTTTGCTTTCTTTATGTGCTTTTAATTTTTTCCTAAAGTTCTACCCATGGAACACATTTCAGTATGGATGCTTATATCACAAGCTTATAATTATAAAAGTCAAGCTAGACACCAAACCCTGCTGAAACTCATTTTCCTCACCATATCCTCCTCTAAACGATCTGATTTACTAATTAATCTTAGAGTTACTTGAAATTCTTGAACTGCATGATTCTTTGACTTTTGCTATATCTTTCATTTCTTGAAGCTCAAAGAATGTCATTGATGAAATTATGGTAATTCGCTGAAGAAACTAAAATCCAAATAAATTATATGGCTTTCTACATTAAAATCCATAGTACAATGTGGAATTAAGAAAATAACATCACAATATTTATAGTCCATCTGAAAAAATAGTAATCCTTGCCTTTGCCAGGCATTAACATCTCCAATGTGCCACATAATGATAGTGATTCTTTAACCTTGGATAATGCCTCCTATTAACTCATTATATTGACTGTTAGCTGCAGAAGAACAAGTACATCTAAAAATATAACAAGGTTAGCTGTACAATGAATCAATAAAATGTATTTTAATAAATATCATGAGGCCATAGAAAAAAAACACAGATGGCATATGCTTAAGTAAATTATAGATGTTTAGTCAGAAAAAATATAGCTATAACTTACTGGCTACCATGTGAAAAATACTTGCCCCAGAAAACCACTGCCCTTATATTAAGCTCCCAGATAGTCTACTCAGTATCACCATGCAAAGTTTGTAGAGTTACCCCTATTTCCATCATTAAGGACATATTTTGTCATATACCAGAAGAGTCTCTGCCTCAAAGTATGTATCATTTTACAGTTACAGCAAAATTTCTTTATTTCTTCACACAGAACAGTCATTAATTTTACTTAATTAAAGAGCATATGATACACCATATAAACTAAAGGGTCATGTGACTTTAAATATATTCTGAAATATCTTTCTCATTAAAAAACCACTAAAGGGGCTGGGGATTTAGCTCAGTGGTTTCATCTCCTTTCTTGCAAGCATGAGGACCCAAGTTAGATCCCTGGTACCAAAAAAATAAAAAATTTAAAATATTTAAAAAAATTTAAAAATCACTAAAAAAGTACAAATAATGTGTGTCCAATATAGCATTAGTACCTTCAGATAAAATGAGATGTGTTTCTAGAAAAAATTAATTGAACATTATTTTTAATTATCTCACATTACAAAGTATTCCTAGTAAAGATAATCCTTATGAGATATCTATGGACATCAAACAATTTTCTTTTAAAACAAAGTAAATATAACCAAAGCATTTGTTTTTATTTCTACTCCCAACCCTTAATAATCAGTATTGTGTTATTTGCTTTTATAAATTTGATTGAGGTATTGACCTATACTTAAAAGGGATTCTCCTCAAGAAGCAAGATTTAAATTAGTTTTTATTATTGTTGTGTTCATGTTATTGCACTTTGTATTTGTTTTAAACAGGTATTGTTTCAGATCATCTGGTTTGGAAACCTAGAAAAATGTAATGCAAGTAAATCACTAAACATCAGCCAGCAAGTAAACCTTTGTTAATACTTGCTACTTCCTTTTTAAGAAAATCCAAAAAAAACCCCTCAAATTAGTATTTCTTACACATTAAAGATAAATAAAAAGATTTTATTTTCATTTTCAGCAATTAAAAAGGTTGAAGTTACTTGCAACTCTGAGACTGCATGATCAGGATTGCTAGGTAGCCCCAATAAATGGTTGTAAATAAATTGGCTTAAGGATATTTAATCAGCAACACTGTATTTCCACCACAAGAGAATTACTTAAATATATGGCACGAAATATCAACAAAATAGGGATGAATAGAATTCCACTGTTCTGTCCTTCCACAGACACACAAGGTCCAAGCAAAAGTATTCAGAATAAACTGTGCTGAACTCTTGAAAATAGTCAAAGACTTTCAACTACCAAAGGCTAAATCAAAAGAAGAGTAAACATGGTAGGATAAATGTGTTGAATTTTAGTTTGCCTAAGCCCTAGCCTGTTCACAGATTTTTGTTTTAAGACACATTAGTTTCAAAGCAGCAAAGCAGACCTGTTCTACTATGTTCTACTGGGATTATATTTATCTATTTTGATCTGTGTGGGACTCTCTGAGGAAAGAACTAAGACATTTTCCTAATTCAAAACCCTCTCAAAGTAGAAGAATGCTGAAGGCATTCTTCTGTAACATGGAAAGGAAAATAAATAAGACACTAACAACTGTGTAAAACAGGATAGACACCAAACATCTGAGACTAAAAGCTGGAAAGAGAGATGCTTTGGGTGACAATGGGCTTGTATAGCTATAATACCCAGGGTAGGATGCATGCTCAGAAAAGACTTAAGAAGACCCAAAATTTTCAATTCTGGTTGACCTTTATGAACTTATATTTTTTTCATTTCTTTAGGTTCAAGGCGAGCAGAAAATGAAGGGTAAAGTAAAATTGTTGCAGTATAGCTAAACACAGGAGTGAGCAAACACAGAGGCAATGTGCAGCACTGGATATGTTAGTCAGTTTTCTGGTACTCTGAAAAGTACCTTAGACAATCAAATTAAAAGAATGGAAGGGTCATTTTGGCTTTTAATTTCAGAGGGTTCAGTCCATAATCTCTTGGCCATGTTGCTTTGTGCCTGTGGCAAAATAGTACATGATGGCAGACCATGGCTCATGTGGTGGCCATTGCCAGAAAACAGAGAGAGAAAGGAGAGACTGGGTCCCAGTATCTGCTTCAAGAGAGTATGTCCAATGATATTACTCCCTTCCATTAAACCTCCCCTCCCAGCAGTACCACAGACTGGATAATAGTCATGCAACATTTGGGTTTTGGGGGAACCCTCATGACCCAAATCATAGCACTGGGTATTACTCTACATTATCTGTTTTATTTGTCTGCAGTTGCAGGTATTTAGGGAATTGCTGACAAGCCAATAATAGCTTACCACAAACTGAAAGAATGGAAACTTCAAGACCCAGAATAGCAAAAGCAATTCTAAGTAACAGAGACATGGCAGTGGGTATTACAACCCCCAGCTTGAAACTATACTACAAAGCTACTGTGATAAAAACAGCATGGTACTGACAAACAGACCTGAGGACCAATGGAACAGATTAGAAGATGCAGAAACAACTCCAGACACACTCAGCCACCTCATTTTTGACAAAGGAGCCAAA
>NW_004624791.1:10749397-10762923 GCF_000247695.1 Heterocephalus glaber
AAGAAAAGGTCCAAAGGGGTAGGGGTAGTGGGAGGGGCAGGAGAAAGGAAAGAAGGGAAAGGAAAATGATGAGAAATGGAAAAAATGGAAATAAAGTCTTTGTAAATAGGGAAGGGTGGAGGGCGTGAAGGGAGGCCTAGGAATGGGGAAAAAATGAGAACCAAGATGCATTATATAAAGGTACAGTTTCCAATGAGAAATGTAATTGTGTTGTATACCTACAATGTGCCAATAAAAGAATTCAATACACACACACAAAAAAACAGTTAAGCACCTAAAATATACTCCAAAACATATGAAGCAAAAATTGGCACATGTAAAGGTAAAAATGTAGAGCTCTACAATAATATTTGGAAAACTTCCCAAAATAGAACAAACACAGATCTATAAACTAGACTTAGTATACGTCTATAGGGATTTTTATTCAAACACAGTAAAATATATGCATAAATATGCATGGAACATTCTTCAGAATAAACCATATATTGCATCACAAAAAAGTTGAAGTCAATTTAAGATTGAAGCCATATCATGTATCTTTTCGAACTATACTAAAATGTAACTAGAAACTAAAGAAGAAAAACTTTAAAAATTAAAATATATGAAAATCAAACAAGACACTCTTATTTAATAGTTAAAAGAGTAAATCACCTTGGGCTGGTGATTTAGCTCAGTGGTTCTGCTGCATGCCTCACAAGCGTAAGGACCCGAGTTCAATTCCTGGTACCAAAAAAAAAAGAGTAAATCACGAAGAAAATTATAAAATACTCTAAATTCAATAAAAACAAAAACATGACAAACCAAAACATATGAGATTCCACAAAAACACTGTTCAGAGTAAAAATTAATAGCTGTAAACACTTACACTAAAAAAAAATATAGATTTTTTTGTGCCAGGGATTTAGCTCAGTGGTTCTCACGCCGGCCTCACAAGCATAAGGTCCTGAGTTCGATCCCCAGTACCAAAATAAATAAATAAATAAATCATATTTTAAACTTAACTTTATACTTGAGGAAACAGGGGAGCAAGGGAGTAGGTGAAACTAAGCCCAAAGCTAGCAGAAAAAAACACATATTAAATATTAGAGCAAATAGAAGTCAAATAATAAACCAATAGAGGAAATAAATAAAACAAAAAGTTGTCTTTGACAGGATTAACAAAACTAGAAACCTTTAGCTAGACTAATCAAGAAGAGCAAAGAAGAGAGTCAAATTTCTAAAAGATTTGTATAAATCAATGTAGGGAATATTACTACTGACTTTACAGAAGTAAAATGAATTTTTTGAAGGTACTATGAACAGTTATATGATATCAAATTGTATAATTTATAAAATTTAGACAAATTTTTAGATACACACTACCAAAACTATTCAAAAAGTAGTCATTTCTTAAGAAAAAAAACTGCGGAAAAGAGTTTGGATATTTAACTGAAATCTCCCAACAAATGACAAGTCCAGAACCAGATGGTACCATTAGTGAGTTCTAACACTGAAAATAAGATCTAAAATCAATCCTTTCCAAACTTCTTCAAAACTAGAAAAGAAGGAAACATCCATCCTATATAGCTGTCATTACATTTAAAGGAAAGCCATACAAATATGTCAAAAGAAAATGAATCAATACTCTCATATAGACCTTATAATATAGATGCATATATTTTAACAAAAACTACCTTTAAGACAAATCCAGCAGCATATTAAAATGATTATACACCATGACCAGGTATAATTTTATCAGGGATGCAAGTGCTTCAAGATGTGAAATCAAACTTAATGTATCAGACTAATAGAATAAGAGGGAAACACTACAATTATATCAGCTGATACAAACAATCATTTGAGAAAATCCAGCCCTCTTTCATGATAAAATTACTTAACATACAATGAATAAAAAGGAAATTTGTCAGTCTCACAAAGGTCAGTTAGGAAAAGAAATCAGTTTTTATTAATGCTTAATGGTTAAATACTCTGTGATTTATCCTTAAGATCAGGAACAAGATGTGAATCACTGTTTTTTCCATTTTTATTTAACATTGTGCTGGAAGCTGTTGTCACAGCAATCAATCAAGAAAAATAAATCCAATTGGGAAGATAAAGAATGGAAATATCTTTATTCACAGATAGCATCATCTTATAAGTAGAAAATATTTTAAATGATTGGCCCTTAGACTCAGCAACATTGTAGGAAAATAATGCATGAAAATTCATCATATTTCTACATAGCAAAAATGATAATATAAAAGTGATATAAATACAATTCCATAGCTGAAAAATTAGATATGCAGATCCAAAGAAGATGGTCTGTTGGCTTACACCAAATGCAGACTATAACTCAAAATGGTCAAAGACCTAAATGTAAGAGAGTTTGAACTAAATAAAAACCTTTAGAGAAGAAAACGTGTATATTTTCAAAATATTCAACCTGGCAATGTATTCTTAGCACAAGTACAAACTAAAAAACAAAGAAATAAATTTTGTAAACAAAATTAAAATTTTTAACCAAGAGATACAATGAAGGCTCTGGGAAATAATATAGAGAATACAAGAAAATAATTGAAAATTGCATCTCTGATAAAGATCTAGTTTTCAGAATATATAAAGAATGCAACATAACAATAAAAAGACAGCTCAATTAAAAATGAGGAAATCAATGAAATAAACACTTTTTCTGAAGAAGACATAAAAATATCTAACAAGCACAAGAAAAGATTTTCTACCTTACTAGTTAGGCAAATACAAATCAAAACCACAATGAGATGCTGTTTCAAAATCGCAGTAAAAATTAAAATTTAAAAAGGAAAGGTAAAGAATTGTGTTGAGGGCAATGTGGAGAAGTTGTACCCTCATACACTGTTGGTAAAAATGTGAAATGATCAAGTCAGTGTGTAAGACATTTACGTGGTTTCTTTAAAAATCAAACAAAATCACCATATGATGCAGCAATCCTGTTATTCCGAGGTATATACCTGAATGAATGAAACAGATATTCAAACAAGTACTGGTATGCAAATATTCATAACAGCAATATTCATGATAGGCAAAAAGTGAAAACAACCCAAATGTCTATCAAAGGATGAATGGAGAGACAAAATAGAGTATATCATTAAAAAGGACTGAAGTACTGGATGAACATCAAAACCATTATGCTAACTGAAAGCCATACAAAAGATTATTATTGTATGATCTATATGAAATATCCAAAAATGATAAAACCATAGAGACAGAGAACAGATTAGTGGTTGCCAGGAGGTAGAGGAAGATTGTTTCATGGGTATGGGGTTTCCAGTGGACGTGATAGAAATGTTTTGGAGCAAGGCAGAGGTTGTGGTATCACAACATGGTAAATGTACTAAATGGTGCTGATTTTTACAGTGAATTTTATATGTGAGTTTCACCACCAAATTGTACATGGTATGATATAAAGCTGCTGAAAGTAAATCTTGGGAGAGGATTGATATATTTAATATCATTGACAATGTAGTAAAAATAAATAGCTTAGAATATTTTTAAACCTTCAAATATTTGTATAATTTGGAAATAGAATTAGAATTTATACTGAGTATTTATAGAAAAAAACAAATATTCATCTTCCATTAGCTCATAGCTGGTTATTCTGTGGTTTAAAACATGATACTTCAGTGGCTTACGATGACAATATTTCTTGATCATATTCTTATCAGCTACTAGTTCACTTCAAGTTGTCTCTATGTCATCATTTTTTTGGACTGAGGCTAAATAGGAAGCTTCTACTTCCATCTCCTGGCAAATGGAAAACAGAAATGGTAGCACCAATCTAGACTTTTAAGGCCAGTCTCCATTATAACATATATCACAACCACTCATACTCTTCTGGCCAAACCAAGTCTTACATGCAGGAGTGATGTCAGTGGTGCTCTAGGAGAAGCAAAACATGTATTAATGATGATGTATATCCTACTACAAGGACAGACAATAACTGGTATTTATGTAGAATCCACTACTTTAAAGGACAATTTGTAGAAAGAACAGAGAAGTTACCGGCACCATATACAATAGGTATCTTTAGGTCCAAAGACAGGGACTTTTTTTTCAGACTGGTAGATATTCTTAAATTGTCCTCTACATATATAGTTATTTATTTTTCCATCACAAGACTTTTCTAATATTATCAAGTTTATAAAATTTGAGTGATAAGTAAAAATGACATTCCATCATTCTTTTTTTTTTTTTTTTGGTACTGGGGATTGCAAGGCAGGCTGCGGAACCACTGAGCTAAGTCCCCAGCCCTCCATCATTCTTATTTTCTTTCTTTCTTCCTTCCTTCCTTTCTTTCTTTCTTTCTTTCTTTCTTTCTTTCTTTCTTTCTTTCTTTCTTTCTTTCTTTCCTTCTCTCTCTCTCTCTCTCTCTCCCTTTCTCTCTAATTATGAAAAAAGTTGAACATGTTTTGCTCATTGACTATTTCTCCTAATCTGTCCACACTGCCTATTTTGGTAACTTAAGGAAAAAGTTTAATGAGAAAAGACATATTTTTTAAATTATTTATTATCTGTTCAAAGCCAGATGTGAGGTTTAGCTAGTCTGGCAAAGGTGATAAACTAAGTAAAATGAAAAGATTCTGTATTTATGGCTTTTGCTTGACACAGTTCATCCCATGTTATATTCTGTCACTTTAATTAAAGTATTTTCAAGTATCATCCCAGATAATATTTGTCTACCATAAATAGAAAGAATTTATCCTGGGGAAAAGATTAAGTTCTACAGAGTTTTAAATACTAAGTCATGGCCCTGTGCTATTATGATTGAAACTTCAAATATCTCCAGGTTTTAGACTACTGTATTACATTTCTCTTATCTGAAAAAAAGGGCCATTGTGTAGTACCCTTCCCCAAATTCCTTCATCATATTTCCTCTGCATTTAATAAACTTATCTCATAGAATATTACTTTTAATGGATGCCACAAAGGAAGAAGTGACAGACAAAGGATGTGGTCAGGTAAATTTGTAAAATATTAAATCCTATCCTCAAAGAATGGCTTGTTAGCTATGCAGGCTTGGCAACTTAACAACCTCCCTGACCTTCATTTCCTCATATAGACAATGAAGATTGTATTATACACACACTATACAGTCATTTAAATAAGTTAACAGCAGTGAAGTTCTATGCCTAGTGAACAGTAGTCACACAATAATTTTTGGTTATTACTTTAATAGTTGTTATGTTAACACTTAAGACTCCAAAAAAACTCTGTAGTAAAGAAACTCGTTTAGCTTTGCCCATTTAGAGTTCTACAAAATCTAGGAACCACAGCAATTGTTTTGTTTTATTTTTTTAATTTTCACCCAACATCTTATACTTTGAGAAATGCTACATGTTACTTTCTATTCAGAGCTTACAACAGCAAGTGGTAGTAAGATTGGGGCAAGAAAATGACCATGCTGCCAATGAACAAGGGGATCATCCTGTTCTCTTACTTTAGTTCTCTGCATGTTGGCCTGAGAAATCTTTATGGCTCTATTGCACTGGATCTCACCAAAACACTTTCCCAGTTTGTCCAAATGTAATGACAAACATTATAATTATCTGTCTGCTATGGACTAGTAAAAGAAAAAAGTAAAATGTTCTATTTCTTCCATGTTGTTCCTATTGTAATAGCAAGCAATTTTTCTGTGTACACTTTTAAATAACAAACTTGCTAGATTACAAGAAGAGAACATCAGTTTTTTCTCTTCTTGTAAGGAAAGCACATATTTTTATTCTTCAAGAATAGAGCTCAATTTTCCTTTATTTAGAATCAAGAGTAGTATTAAACCTAATATCTATTTACTTGATATTAATAACTATGTTATGGGAATTCTTTTGTATATAGAATTGCTCTCCCTAATGCTATTACTGAAATGCCAACAATGCTAGTTTAATAAACAGCAAATGTGGTTTGTCCTTCACAAAAACAAGAAAACTATAGAAGGGTCACCCTGTAAAAATCTTGATGCTTTCTGTCTAATAAAGCTAACCTGATACCAAGAAGTTTTCCTGCCTCTTACAATAATGTCAGTTATTAGAACTCCCTTGGTTCTTTGGGCAAATGCGTTACCCTGGACATAGAAATTAAAAAAAAAAAAACACCTGGATTTCTGTTTTATCATAAAACACATGGAATGTAATTTATTTTAATAAAATATTTTAATTCACTTAAACTATACAAATATCTAAGAAGCAAATTTTTAATCTCAATGTTTAATACTATAAGTATAAATTCAAGACATATTAAACATTGCAACCCAGAAAACTATCTGCTTTGTAGCTCCTAATAGTCCTTAGAGATCAACATACCCTGTCTATAACACTGACAATTGTCTACTTTAAAACTGTGGATTGGATTAATTTTAATTTGAAGGAAGACATTTATTACCTCCAGGAATGAAGCATATTTTTCCCTAAAGAAATATTCATAGATTCTACTGTTGACAATCACACTTGGTTCAGTGTTTTAAAGCATTAATAGAGAACATAAAATTTTTCATATAGGACAAATTCTGTCTTTTCTGTTTCCTTAATACTTTGTTTCTCCTTTTCCCCTCCTTCTTGCTAGCACTACTGCTGAGTTCAAGTCTACCTCCTTCCTTACAGCAGCCTCCTAACTGGTTTCTGATCTTCAGCCTGTCCTTCATTCTGACAAGGTCTTTAGTCCATTTCATCGACAGTTCTCACAAGAACCTTTCTAAAGTATAGCAAATTATACATGTATATTATATGGTGGTTTCTACTAGGAGGCAGAATAATTATCTTATTGAACTAGTAGCTAAGACTTCTCTCTGGCCATTTTGGAATCTTCATGCCTCTGAGTCAACAGACTAAAAGGGGAGGTACCATGTTGGTAGTGATGACTGCTCCAGAATACAGTGGGGCACTTGGACTACTACTCCACAATGGATGCAAAGAAGAATACTTTTAGAGTGCAGGAAAGCTGTTAGAGCCACTCCTCATATCAGATGTAATCTCCCATTAAGATCAATGGGAGACTACATCAACCCAATCCAGCAGTGTAACAATGGCTCACAACTGCTAGGAATGAAGGTATAGCTTACCCTATCGGGTTAAGAACCAAGACCCACTGAGATGCTTGCTGAAGGGCAAGAGAATATAAAGTGAGCAGAAGAGATATAAATACCAGCTATGACTGTTTCACCAGTGACAAAAAGGAGGGTTATAATTGTCAGAAATATTTTTCCTATTTTGTTATATGTTTATCCACAGATAGATAGATGTTAAACAGATACCTTTTCCTTCTTTGTAAAATGACATAATTAACTTAATACTGGTATTTAAGTATTGTTAAGTCTACATTATAATATTTCAGTTACGGAATATCAAGGGAAGAGTAAGCATCAACTAATGAAAAATTTTGCTATCTATTCTAAAGAGGGAATTACTGCATTGTACATAGGAAAGTTATATCATGTTAGGTGTAATTATGAACTTCATATTTTATTTGGAGATTAAGTATGGTTTAAGTAGATATGCCTGGTTGTTACATTGACAAGGTGTGGATTATAATCATTAATTATGATATAAACTTGAAAACATTAAGAAATGCCTAGCATGGTTTGGGTGTATCTGTGGATGTTTGACGTGTAGGCCAGTAAACTGAGAGGGGAATTTCCACTGCTGCAGTGGGTAGCAAGAACCAATAGGCTTGTGGCTTAGATGGAATATAAAAGGGAAAGAAGAAGAAATACCTATTTTGAAGAGCTCCAGTCTTCCTCAACCAGTCTATTCTCTTCTATTGTTGCCTTTGGACAGTGGTCTCCAGGTCTATAGTTTCTTCACCCTTCCAAAACAGACACACTGGCAACCTTCCAGAGAACTTTCAGGCTTTTAACTTTGGACTGGCGCTTCATCCTTCATTCCTCTTGTTCCATGACTTCAGTCTTTTTGGCTGTACAGATGCTGGATTCCCCCCACCTTTGATCCTGTAAGCCTACCTAATAAATCCTCTCATATAAGAACACATACAGTTCCTATTGATTCTGGTCCTCTAGAGAACCCTAATGAAGGCATTTACACTATGATGAGATAAATGTACTCCACTTTTTTGAAAATAAATTTTACCCAGAAGCAAAAAGAAAAGAATTTCCCAAAGCCTAACTGATATATTCTCTTACAGCTAAGTGAGATGAGGGACAGAGGAGCCCTGATAGCTATTTTAGTATCATTCAACCATCCAGACTTAAGTATGAGGAGAGTGACTATAAGGGAATTCTTTCTCACTGTGCCCCAGAGACCGTGAGCACCCTTCACAGTCTTCACATACCATTTGGGACATATAGGGCAGCAGTACTTTTAAAGTTTTCTGATTTGTTTTTAAATATATATCAAGTCCACTGTGGAGCCTTACATAAACCACGTTAAACTGTCTGGCCTCTGCATTTACACTGATAAAACTGGAGAAGGCTGCTACCACCTACCACACCAGATTGTTGGAAGGTTATATAAAGGCTCAGTAGGATCTCCTTAGTACAGCTCTCCTATCACAAAGTAAGTGCCCATGAATTGATGCTAGTTTTTATTTACATGACCTAAAACTTCTTCTAAAAAATAGAAAATAAAGTGGTAAGAAAAGAAAAATATCTTTATTATTTTTCTGTGCTGCATAATAATTTATCTTGTGTGGTGTCTCTATGACCAAATTGCCACTTATTGTTAAGATGTCAGTCATTTTAGATTAGAGGTTCACCTTATACTATTATGACCTCAGATTACAATTGCAACAACCCTATTGCCAAATAATGTCACAATTCTCATTAATCTGAATTAGTTTTATTTTGCCATATAAATTTCTATTTTCTGTTCACAGAGGCAGCTGTAAGTAGAGTACTGATATTACTTTTAAAAGACATGAAACAATTATTTTAATTATAGGCACTACCGTGTATTAAGCAAGTTATGTGTCAGAAACTGAGCTGAGAACTTTATATGCATTGTTTCACAATTCTCACAATAGCCTCATTAGCTACACTTTATTATATCCTCACTTTACAGAGGATTAATATGGCTAAGTGATTGCTGCAAGTCAGACTGCTAGCAAGTGGAACAGCTGAGACTCAAACTCTGACAGAATTTCTCACTTTTGAAACCAAGCAACATACTCTATTGCACTCAGTATGCTGCAGGGAATTAGGAAAGATCCATGAGTGGATCTGAGGCCTTCATGATAGCAAATGACATTATATGTGACTGATCAATAGACTGGTATGTTGGACATATGCAAAAGCATTGGGGTAGAACATATATTTATATTAATATAATTATTATATTATTATATTTATACATTAATATATAATATATTTATATATTATATACATAATTTTTGCATTATTAATTTCCTTATCCTTTTTCACAGGTAATATAAAGACATGAAGATGAGAGAAGTGAGACTATAACTAAAAGACCTAGTTCACTGAATTTCTTTGCCCTGCTTTGCATGAGGACTTTGGAGGGAGGCTCTAAGTCTGGGAAAAATTACTAAACTGATTTGGTTGCCATTTTAGATTTTCCTCCTTTGGATGAGAACTTAAAGTCCGTGGAAAGCCTGAGATAAAAACCTCAGAAGCCAGTTCATCTGGCTGGATCTTTAAATTGAATTGAAATTTGCTTGAGAAAGAGGCATCATTTCAGGGCATAATGGTGTATCCCTTATGAAAAGAATGGTATCTCTCCATTTAGAAACCCATCCCTCTTCCTGCCTTGATGATGAGTGAACTTCATCCCATTTCAAAGCCTATAACAAAGGTGTTGTGAAGTTTCTGCTCAAAAATTCTCCCAAATGCATTACACTCACTGCTCTCAACTGAAATAAACCTCTTTTACTCTCCTGACAAGGAACTTCTTTAGGAGCCAGAAACATAATATGTAGGCAGCAAAGGTGTTCTTGAATTCTCTTAAAGTATTCTGGGTAAAGACTGGAAACTGGCTTCAATTCAGAGGTCACATATAATTTAGAGCAAGCTGTGCCCAATATGGAAAATTCAATAAGGGCATCCTTGATTTCCTTGATGGAAATACAACAAAGCATAAAAGTATGGATTTTCACAACTTAGTTAAAAAGAATGCTATTTTAAAGGAAAAGTCATTTTAAGTTAATAGTCTATTTAAAATGGACCTGGGGGCAAGGAAAATAAATACAGTAAATGTGTGATGATCATATTCCTTAAGAAGCATTTTATTTCTCTAAAATGATCTGCAGTGAGAAAAATTAGACTATTAATAGCTATGATACAGAAATGGAAAAGAGTATGCCCATAAGTCATATTAATTTCTTTATTAAACTATATTTGCATATAATTAATTGCCACATTCCTTCAAGTGATAGTGAAATCTCAGGGAATAAGAATATAAAAATTATGGGGCTGGGGATTTAGCTCAGTTGTTCCGGTGCCCACCTCACAACTCAAGGTCCCGAGTGCAATCCCTGGTACCAAAAAAAAGAAAAAAAGAATATAAAAATTAAACAAAAAACCCTCCCCCCACAAACGTCCTCTCCTAGGTAACAAATGCTGCACAAAAGTCCACTTGGAAAACGGTTTTGTGTGAGAAAAAGATTTATTCCTGTCCAAGTGAGAGCAGGGACTAAAATCAGGGCCAAAGTTCAGCAGCTAGCTGGGAGAGAACCCAAATTTACATAGGTTTTAGAAGGAGGTCTATGATCATAAGTGGAATATTTACGATTGAGGGTCCAAGGATGGTCAACACAGGTGTGCATATAATACTGGACTCTCTGGCACCACAGAGATGTGTATTTTGTCCTAAATTCTCTTTATGGACATCTGTTTTGTTTACTGAGAGTAGCCTGTTGTTTGCTGAGGGCTGTGTGTTTGCTCAGAGGATCTCATTCAGGCTGGGCATGACATCTTATTCTCACAGAAGAGAATCATCTTATTCCCTCTTCTGTAAAGTTTGCATTTTCTGATTTAGAATACCATTTCATTCTTCCACCTGCAGGTAGAGGACTAAGACTGACTCCAACTTAGCCAGTTTGTGTCTGCAGTGTTCAATTAAACACTCAAGCACGGGTTGAAAAAGTAGTGTATCTAATTTTTTTTAAATGACATAAGGGCAGGGGATTTAGCTCCGTGGTTCCACCACCTGCCTTGCAAATGCAAGTTCCCAAGTTTGATCCCCAGTACAAAAAAAAGAAAAGAAAGAAAGAAAGAAAGAAAGAAAGAAAGAAAGAAAGAAAGAAAGAAAGAAAGACTCTTAAATGTGGCCATAAAATGTGCAGCCTTTTGGCGAGTTTCAGTTTCAGTTAAACAAATTATAACCCCAAATAATTTCTTCTGCATTCAACTTTGAAAGCAAAATATATTATGTTAAATGGGCAGTGAGACTGACAGAGAAGTCCTTACTGTGTGTGTCCTTTAGGTATACACAGATTACTGAGAATTTCACAGCAAGTGAGGAAGGTCACTGGATTGTGTACTTCCTGCTGATACTAGTGCAGGAGGTTGCTTCCCCATAATCCCTCCTCATTCCTGCCCATTCTTCAGCCCCACTATTTCCCTTCTTGGATCTCTCCTTAGCTGCTCATTTCTTTTACATTTATTCTGCAATAAAAATCCCTGTTTCTTAAACAGTTTTCCATCTACTCAACAATGTAAAACATTAACCAGACAGGTAAGAATATTTATTTGCTGTGTTCAACATAGAGTAGATTCTTCACATTTGCCATTGTGAATTAAAGCAATCAAATTGCAACCCTTCGTAATCACTTCATTCAAATTTGAAAGTTCCATGTATCAAGAACCTCCCAAATTTTAAACATTAGAAACATCAAGAATCCTTGAAAATGGGATATAAGGAACCTAAAGAATATTTAATTATGTTCATTTATTCTATAATGTTTTGTACAAAAGGATGTCATATGACTTGCCTAATATTAAATTAAAGTTAGTTTTTAGCACACTCAGAAAAGGTCTTCTATCTGTATTGCTTACAGGAAATAAGATAAATTTTCCACTGTGTGGTGAAGCAGTCAGTACATCACTTTCCACCTCAATCTCAGTCCATGGGTATATTCTTCACCTAGAACTGGTTTTACTAGAAAGACCTGTAATCTAAGGTCAGGATTGCATTTTAGGTTTCAGGATAGGATTTAACTAATATTTCAGCACTTCCCAAATAACTCTGACAATGTGACTTCAATCTTGAGTAACCAAAGAGTCTAAAAGAGAGAATTATCCCTAAGAAGACTTTCATATATGATTTTTAAATAAAAAGTAGCAGGATATAAAATCAATACACACACATCAATAGCTTTTCTATAAACCAATAACAAATTCTCTGGTTAAGACATCAGATAAACAATTCTATTCATAATAGTTTAAAGAAAAAATAAAATACCTAGGAATGAGCCTAAGGAAGTAAAAGACCTGTACGATAAATATCACAGAACATTGAAGAAAGAGATTGAAGAAGGCATTAGAAATAGGAAATACCTCCTATGTTCAAGAGTAGAAATAATTAAAATTATTAAAATAATCAAATTAACAAAATAACCTATAGATTAAATGCAATCCCCATAATAATACCAATAACATTCTTTAAAGAAATAGGAAAAAACAATCCTATGTTCATATGGAAGAACATAAGACCCAGAATATTATTGAGCAAAAACAGTAATGCTAGAGGTATCACAATACTACTTATAAAATATCCTACAAAGATACAATAACAAAGGAAACTCCCCCATGGCCATTCCGTGCTCCTAGGGCAGAGAAGCTGAGCCAGTCCCAGCACCCGGAAGGAAGCTCCACTGCTGCCATCTCACATTCCTAGGTCAGAGAAGGTGAGCCACATGGGCTCCAGAAGCACACCCCCCCCATGCAAATGAGAAGACAGGTAAACAAACCTCAAAAGCAGACTTCCAGATCACCTACAGCAACCCCAAAGGGAAACAAGATGGAACAGTCTGATACTCAACCACCTGGACTCTCTGAACTGGCAACAGAAGCGGATCTGGGAAAAATGAAATCAGAAATAATTACTCAGACAACAGCAAAGATTGTGCTCATGGTGCAAGACATGATTAATAAATCAAGAGAGGAAACAGATAAAAAAATAGAGGATCTGAGGAACATGATGGAATGCCAACATAGGGAACAAATGGAATCCATAAAACAGAGGCAAACAGATTTCCAGGAGATTAAAAACTCCATCAAAGGTCTGCACAGCAGAATGAACCAATGTGATGATAGAATGTCAGATATAGAAGAAAAGATTGCAATTAGTGACCAGGAAAATAAAAATTGTTTTAAAATTGTAAAGGAACACAAGAAATCAATCCAGCAGCTGCTAGATGATGAAAAGAAGAATAACATAAGACTGATTGGAGTCAATGAAGAAACAGGAAAGAGTGCAGATGACATAAAAAAAAACTCTTCACAGAAGTGATGGCAGAAAACTTCCCAAGCAAGGGAAAAGAATTTGACATACAGATAAGTGAGGCATATAGGACTCCAAATAGCCTTGATCAAAAAAAAATCTACACAT
>NW_004624791.1:10768058-10829856 GCF_000247695.1 Heterocephalus glaber
TTCAAGCTAGGAATATACTTTCTTTAATGGGTGCTATTCAAATTTTATATTTCCTCCATAGTTAGTTTCATTAATTTGTCTTTCAAGGTACTTCTTAGAAGTTGTCAAATTTATTTCAAAACAGATTTTTGAAATATGCTTTCTATATCCTTTTAAATTCAGTAAAATCTGTGGTAATGTCTCCTAGTTCTTGATATTTTAATTTTAAAAATATATAATTGATATTGTGTAATAGGAAGTAAATGTCTAAAGGAGCAGGGGAAATGGGAGAGGCAGGGCAAAGGAAAGAAAGGGAAATAATATGAGCAAAGGAAAAAAATAGAAACAAAGTGTTTGCAAATAGGGAAGAGTGGAGGGGGTGAAGGGAGGGCAGGGGAAGCGGGGGTGAGAACCAAGATACTCATGTAATGGTACAAGACCCCAATGATATATGTAAATGTATTTTATACTTAAAATGCACCAATAAACTTAATAGGGAAAGAAAAGATACAATTACAAAAACAGATGGTATTGGCATTAAAAGAAACACATGGACCAATGGAATAGAAGAAAATACAGAAACAAACATATGTAGCTACAGACACCTGATTTTTGACAAAGGTCCCAGAAACATATGTTTGGAAAAGACAGCCTCTTTAACAAATGGTGCTGGGAAAACTTTACATAGAAGTCTGAAGCTAGACTCTTATCCCACACTCTGTATAAAAACAAATGCAAAATCTATCAGCTTACAAACCCTGACACTCTGAAATTGCTAAAAGAAAACATGTGATAATATTTCAAGGCAATAACTTTCTAAATAGGACTCCAATAGCTTCAGAAATAATGGTACTACACAAATAGGATAGTCTCAAGTTAAAAAGCTTCTGCACAGCAAAGGAAAAAAACAGAGGGAATGACATCTTTCTGAATGGGAAATATCTTTGCCAACTACTCTTCTGACAGAAAATTAATACTCAAACTATATTAAAGAATTCAAAAAACCTTAACACCAAACCAGTAATCCAATCAATACATAGATGAACTAAATATATAGCTCTCAAAGCAAGACAAATAACCAATAATCATATGAAAAATCTGTTCAACATTTTTAGAAAATGCAAATCAAAATTACATCGAGATTCCATCCTATGACTGTCAGAATGGCTATCATTAAGAATAACTTGATACCATAATATTAAGTGAAATTAGACACATAAGCTTATATGTCACAAGGTTTCTTTTATTTGAAAGACCCAAAGTGTAAACAAAGAGAAAAATAAAAGATAGATTATAGGAAGTAGAGAGATTGATCTTTTTCAAATGGAAAGAGGATTAAGAGATGAAGAAAGCTGTTAGAGGGATGGGAGGGAAAAGAATGAAAAAAGAATTGAGATATGTTATGTACATGTACTGACTCCATGTAAAGAATATAATCATCATATACTTGTGAACATACACTAATAAAAAAAGTGGAAAAATATAAAAAACAAGAAATGCTGACAAGGAAGCAGAGGAATTTTTATACACTATTGTTGTAAATATAAATTTGCACAACCACTATGACATTCAGCATGGAAATTCCCAAAAAATAAGAGTTACCATTTATATAATCCACCTATACCACTACTCATGATATACCTGAAAGAATTAGAGTCAGCACATTGGAGAGAAACCCACACACTTTTATCATAGTGAAACTCACAAGAGCCAAGGTATACAATCAGCTTAGGTATCTGTCATCTGATGAATGGGTTAAATAAAGTAGTATATAGCATAGACAATGGAACATTATGTAGCCTTAAAGTGAAACAGCATCAGGTCATTTGTGGGAATATGGGTGGTACTGGAGCTCTTCATGTTAGTAAAATAAGCTAGGCTCAGAAAGAGAGCTGTTGCTTGTTTTTTCTCATATGTAAAATCTAGAAAAACAAACACTTGACGTGAAAATAGGAAGGAGACTATAAAGAAGAGGAGGAGAAGGGGATCAAAAATGGAGTAATGGAGAGTAGAAATGATCCAAGTATGTTGTATATGTGTACAAATATGCCAAAATGAAACCCATTACCAGGCATAATTAATAAAAAGAGGAAGTTATGTTGTATTGTCACAATAATATTGAGACAGAAAATCATCCTAAAATTTAAGGCATTAGTTATAATCATATATTTTAATTAATTAATTTTATTGGTACATCTTAGATATATGTAATGATCACATTCATCATAGGCAATTTGTACCTGTCTGTGATATATCTTGCTTCTTTTTTTCCCCATTCTCCTCCCCTCCCTTCAGCACATCTTCCCCTCCTTATTTACAAAAGCTTTGCATCCATTTCTCCCTTTTTTCTTTTCCCTTTCTTCTCTCCCTAGTTCCCTTTCCCATTTGAATATTTTCTTACTACTTCACAATACCTATTACACATTTTGGTCCTTATTTATACATTCCATTTCTCACACCAGAGAAACCATGTGATACTTAAACATATGTGTCTAATTTATTTTACTTAAGAGTATAGTCTCAAGATGCATCCATTTACCTAGAAGTGTCTTGTTTATTCTTCTTTATTGTATAGTCATGTCACTATATTAAAAAATGTTTTCTTTATCCATACATCAATTGATAGCCATTTAGGGTGTTTCCAAGATTTAGCTATTACAAATTGTGCTGCGGTAAACATGAGCATACATATATAGCTGTGGTATGATGCTTTTAATTCTCTCAGGAAGATACAAAAATGAGATTAGGGAAGATATCAAGAAGGGGAATAGCTGGATCAAATATTGAAACAGAAACAATAAATCTGCTGAAAAATAGAATAGGTGAAACTCTTGAAGATATAGATGTTGGTAAAGACTTTTTGAACAAAACCCCGATCGTATAGGAAATATTACAAAGAATCAACAACTGGGATCTCATCTCATTAAAACCTTTTACACAGCCAAAGAAATGACCAACACAGTGAAGAGACAATCCACAAAGTGGGAAAAATTTTGCCAGCTGTTCTTTAGACAAAGGACTTATATCTAGAACATATAATGAACTTTAAAAAATCAGATACCCCCAAATTTAAAGACCCAATCCAAAAATGGGCATCTGAAAAGAATATACACTTCTCTGATGAAGAAGTATAAATGGCAAATAAATATATGAGAAAATGTTCAGCAACACTAGTCATTCAATAGATGCAAATTAAAACAACGCTGAGATTCCACCTCACCTCAGAAAGAATGGCTGCTATCAAGAAATCAACCTATAACAAATGCTGGTGGGACTGTGCAAGAAAAGGAACCCTTCTCCACTCCTGGTGGGAGTGTAGACTGGTGCAACCACTGTGAAAAGTATTGTGACAATTCCTCAAAGAATTGAAATTAAAGGTTCCATTTGACCTGGATATTTCCCTTCCTGGTATAATCACCTATATTTTTGTTGAAGTTCATGAGCCAAATTCCAATGGAATGCCTCTAAGTTATATATTCAAATTCCAATGAAATTTGATATGTCCTTCAACTTCCTGAGAATGTTCATTCCTTCTTTACCAATTCCTCCAGGACACAATTCAGCCATCAGTGAAATTATGAATCCAGAAAATCCAAAATTTTATGAGTGACAAATACGAATTAAGTTTCAGCTCCAAGTTCTTTAAAACTTTCTTTATCTCACATTAGTAAACTGGTCATAAAAGGAATCATGTGTCAGGGAATTTTTAGAGTTGAGATATTTCATTCACTAATTAAGAGCTCTTTCAGGGGTCTGACTTGCAATAATGAGCGGAATATTTAAACTCTGTTGGCTTCTGCCTCTCTAATAAGATTAGATACATATCTTACTTAAATCTTATTAAGAAACTATTTTAGCTCAGAACTTTAATGTTACATTTGTACTGTCTCCATGAGATTCTAACTTAATACTTAACTGATGGGAGTAAGTTAAGAATAGAAGATAGAAAAGTAGTTCTAGCATTAAAACATCTCATGCCAGTATTTCCTAATGGTAAATAAAAGCAGCTGTATTGTTTCCTGTATTATTGAGAAGATAAAAATGGATTCCAGCGAATTCTCAATACAGTTGGTGCATCTCAGTACACTTTGGCTAATGATACAAGACTTGATTTTCTACTTTTACACTTTCCACTGAGCCATAACACCAGTTTCATAATTCTAAAGTTAATCCTTCAATTGTAGAAGAATCAGATATTAATATATGAAGGAAGCTTTGTACTCTATTAAGAGGCCAGTCAGTGTATGACAAATGAGCAGGGGAGTTGTATTCTTCTAGCTAATTCATTTTGCTCCCATAGAACTTGATTTCAACATTGAGAAATGAACTCCTGTCATTTAAAATTAAATAAATAAAGTGCATATCATTTAATGGAGAAAAATCATACAGAAATGAAATGGCTCTATTTTTATAATGTAGAGAAGTTAATAGACATGTAAAGCACAAAAGCTATTCCCATTCAATCTCTTCAGGATTTACACAGTAATACATAAAAAAAAGATAAATATTAAAATATTTACCATGCAAATACTACAGATTCTATTTAGCAACCTTAGCTATTTGCTGATG
This sequence comes from Heterocephalus glaber, assembly GCF_000247695.1. Next base: position 10,772,607 of record NW_004624791.1, read on the forward strand.
AATCATTGATTACCTTGTCACTTCATTATGTGTTTCATAAAATTTAACCCAAAGTTAAAGTGTAACTCCTGAGATTTGATTGAAATTTTAATGAAGATTTCACTTTAATGCTCTTCATTAAATAAGCATATAAACATTGTTAAATAAAATTACTCTTGGTCTGTTACCTCATACTATTGTGCAATAATTTTTCTCATAGTAACCTTTTATTGAATGAGATTCAAATCAGGTTTTAAGTAAAAATGAAACATGACAAAAGAAAATCATACAAAAGAAAGTGTACAACCAAAACTGAACATATCTGGATTTACTGGCCTTTCCCTTCTCTAATTTCACCACTATATTTAGGATTCCCACACCCATAAGTAGAGCTTAGACATGCCTGAAATGTCAGCTTTCTCAGGAATGCTGTGGCTAGAAAACAGATCTGGAATTTGGGTGTGTAGGAAATCTTCAATAATAAAATTACATTGTTTAACATTGATTATTTGCACATGATAGGAGGTAGACATCTAGACAATGTCCAGAAGAGCTGGGAGGAAGCAGAAGGATGGAGTAGAAAAAAACTTCTTAAATCTATTAATGAAACTTCATATAGTTCCACAATTCCTTACCACAACTCAAAATCTTGAAATTCTGGAAAATAATTTGTTTTCAAATTTTGTACTTGACAGCAAAATATGATGTTAGTAACAAGAAATCTTTATTTATCACATTTAATGTAAACATTTAAAATGTCTATGAAGAAATATTAACAAATATGATTGAGGCACATGTACTTTATTTATTGTTAAATAACAAGAAATCATTTCTTAATGTTGAAATCAAGTCCCATGGAATCAAAATGAATTAGCTAGAAAAATACAACTTGTCTGCTCATTTGTCATGAACTGACTGGGATATGACTCGAGACCAGAGAACCATCCTATATAGTGTAATTGTTATGGTTTAATATCTAAAATGTTTCCCCAAAATCTCATGTGTTCAGAGTTGGGGCATTTGTAATGTGATTAGACCATGGGGGATCATATTCATCAGTGAATTAATCTACTGAAAAATACATAGCTGAATGTGCTGTCAGGAGACGGGGCCTGGTTAGAGGATATGGGTCACTGGGAGTGTGACATGGAAGGTTGTATTATTATCCCTATTCTCTTCTCTCTGTTTGCTGGCTTCCATGGGTTAAGCAGCTTTCCACAACTAGGCCTTTCACTATGCTGTCTTGGAGCCAGATAACTATGGACTAAAGCTTTTGAAACTGTGAGACAAAATAAACCTCTTCTCTTTTAAATTGTAAATATTGGGTATTTTACCATGGTGACAGGAAAGTGACTACTCTAGTAATATTATTGGTATCATTCCACATGTCAAATACTAAAATAAAATAACTTAGATTCTGACACTGAAATATTTCTGGCCCTACAAATTTTTAATAAAAGATTATAGACCTGTGTGTATTGTTGTCAACCAAACATCATCCTGGTAAGAGGCTTACTTTCATACTATAGAGATGGGAACAGGGTAGTTAGATTATAAATTTCAAATAGTTATTATGCTGTGTGAGAAAGTGCTGAAGTCTTCTATAGATGGAATGATCAGAGATGTCTCTCTGAAATAATGTTTAAGGTGAAACCTGAAAGAAGAAATCAAACTACCTCCCTGAGTACAAAAAAATGAGGGTATGTCATTCTGGGAGAGAAGATAGTAAGCATAGTTATGAAGACAAGAACAAGTTTGCCAAGTAAGAACTTGAACACAGTGAGCAGGGTAGAGGGAGGTGAAAGCACAGCTCCAGGAAATAGCAGAGATAGTCCTACACCCATGTAGTGGAAGGTGAAGATTTTTTTACTAAGTGTATTGAAAAAATAATGAACATCTAAGCAGGGGGACAATAGAAGGTCATGACTTGATTTTTTATTTTAAAGCATATCCCTGGCTGATTTATAAAGAATGGTCTGGAAAGAAGTGAAAACAGAAAGCAAGGCCAATTTGGAGGCCTTTTCTGTAAAAAGGAAAGAGAATGGATAGTAAGTAACTGTGTCAAGGCTATATAGTAAGGATCCAAATTAGTGTTTTTGAAGCTTCACTAACAAAAGATCTTAATGGATTACATAGAAGGAGATAGGAAATGAGGGATTGAGATGAATGAAGAAATGCTTGCAGAAAAATCATGAATTCTACTTCAGTTATTATTTATGATATCCTTATGTCAAAATAGAGATGTCCATGGGCATTGCAATTAACAAATCTGGAGCCAGTTACAAATCAGAAAGTAAAGACAAACTGGGAGTCATAAGCTTAAACCATGGCAATGTGGAATGTTCCCAAGATGACACAGACAGAGAATAAGTAAAGAAATGAGGTTGCCTAGGATCAAACCCTGGTAGCTTCCAAATGTTGGAAGTTGTCTTAGTTACTTACATCATCACTGGGACCCAATATCTGACATCCACAAATTAAAGGAGGAAAGGTTTATTTTGGCTTGCATTTTTTGGACTTTTCAGTCTGTAGTTGGCTGGTTCCAAGGCAGGACAGCATGGCAGAGGAAAGCTGCTCATGGCATGGCAGATAGGAACCAGAGAGAGATAAAGGAAGAGTAGAAAGGGAGATAGACTCCCCTCCTTTGACCAAGCTTCACTTGCCAGGATCATATTTAGCTATAAACTCATCAGTAGACTAATCCAGTGATGAGTATCACAACTCCATTCTGAACATTTCCCAAAAGCCCCAGCTATGAGCACATGAGGCTTTGGGGGGACATCCAGAAATAAACCAGTAAGAAACCAAAGTCAACCAAGAGTTAATGAGAAAGAGGAAAATACAACAGTAGTAGGAAAGTAGAGAACAGTGTATGTTCAATGAGACAAATACTACAAAAGGGTCAGTACTGAATTATCCAGGAATGAGGATAGTGAAGGGTCTAAAGGCTTTAACAAACTTTACTATCATTTTGTATTTTCTAGAAGATCTATGAGAAGAAAATACAATTAATTTCACTACATTATAAACTGATATAAATTTAATTGGTAAGCAGCATGGAATTCAAAGCAAATACCTAGGGCACTTGCTTTCTCTGCTCCCCTTTTCCCACATAGTGAGGCTCCTATTCTTAGCCTCAACTTCAACAGCCTCTGAGGAGCCCATTCTAACCAGCCAGAAGTCAGTACATCTCCTTTTGCATACCTTCTTAGGAGTGTCCTTCTCCGTCCTGTCTCAGTGTGTAATTTTCATTCCCAATAAGATGCACCATTTTCCTTCTAAGTTTTTAATTTAGTGCAGGAGGCAGTAGGAGCAGTGCATCTCTGAATCCAAGTCTCCAAAATTAGAAACATGTCTGGTGTTCAACAAATGTCTTTAGAAAGAAGAGATCATTTTTTAAATATGTGAATTCTTTACTGTGGCTGAAGGTGGGAAGAATTTGTTGTAAAATCAGACTAAAATAATTTTGAAATCATTGACTGGATCTGAAAATAATTTTAGAATTAAAATAACTGTCTTTTTTCAATTATATGTGATATAATTTGAAAACTGCTATGGTCTCCTATCTAAAAAAATTTACTTAGTTTATCTTAATATAGGATTAAACTTTCCCCAATAATAACACAATTTAAAATTTTGGAACTAATAAATAGCATTACTCTACTATTTGCAGATTTAAAATACATCAGGGCAAAAGGTCAATATTCTTGATATTTTATATATTGAAACCAAGGACTCAGTTGTACAGGCCAAAAGTCCTCAGCATTAATACATACTGCCAGAAAGTCAAACGGATACAATGCCTATTATCTGTCACTCAGCTTATAAGGATATATTATTTTACTTATTTAGCACTGCAAATGAGAAAAGGTGTGTTATTTGTAGGTTTTTTAAGGTGAGGATACTGAGGTTCAAACGGAAGTAATAAACTAGGCATGTTTGAACAGGTAGGAGATCATAGATTTTCTTTGATGTAAGCAAAGTAAATATGCAATTATTCTTAGATAGGCTTTTGTCTCCAAACTTAAATTCGATAATTTTAAAATGTGCTGAACTTGAGGAAGTTAATATTTTTTTCAGAATGATCCATATAGTCAAAGAAATTAGCACTATACTTGTTCCTTCTATGTTCACTCAGCATGCCCAGAGAAGTTCCAAGATCATTATTTCTTTAAGCATTAAAATGATCCAGAGCCAACTGGAGAGACAACAAACATTTTCCCAATCCAGCTCATCAGCATTAAGCTGCACCAACAGGGCATAGATGTACTCTGGATGCAAACTAAATTCCTCAGTCCAAATCTAGAGAATTTTAGGCAATATGGTACCAAATAACAATGTGGTTCTCTCTTTATAGGCACTGTAACTCCATGAAATTTTCTGGCTCTGGTGACTTCAAATAAACACAATCCTTGTGAGTTTGGACATTTTCTCTAAGCACAAACAAGCTCTTTTAATCATAACACAGGCTGCCAGCCCTCTGTGGCATAAATGACATACTAATAAATACCAAAACAAATTACAATATTACTGTTGTTCTCTTACATCACTTATCAAATGAGACATATAAATGCTTCTAAGCACCATTTTGGTCTGTGTACCCTTCTGGTTGTCTCTGAGAAATTCACTTATTTCAAGAATAAAATAAGTGAATTCCTGAAATAACTGAACTTCCCAGAGACAGTAGGGAAGAGGCTTATATTCTGGACAACTGACTTCTTCATTAAGCTCAAATAAATGATAAGAGACTCAATATGTTCCTAATCAATTTAAAGCCAAACTTTGAAACTCAAGAAAAATGAGTTTATATATTTTTAAAATTTGAGAGTATTTTATTAAAATTATAGCTCTATTTGTATAACCTAATGTAGATATTTCTTGACTGAATTTACTATTTCTTCTTAAAATCATATTTTATTTCTACCAAAACCCCCATGAAATAGACACTAAGAAACTCAGCAGTAAGGAGCTTCCTCAGGTTCCTCTTCTTAGAGTTGACAACCCCAGCACCTGAACCAAATCTTGTATCACAGATCTTTTGCTCTTTCTACCACATCCTAAAAGCCCAGAAACTCTCAGTCCTACTGTGTTTGTGCTTGGCAATATGAAGAAAGGACTGAAGTCAGGCCAGTCACTCACTCTATGAGCTCAGTGAACTCACTAAGCAGCTTTTCTAACAAAAATGAGAACAACCAGGATATTCCCCCTAGACCATGGCAACATCCTCCAACTTGTCTTCCTTCTACTCCTGCCATCCACAATTCACTCTTTAAATATCAGGCAGAACAATATTTTAAAACATATATTCTCTTTTGCTCTTCTACTCACACTGTACACTGAAATAATGACTTCTTATTGCAATTTACAAAATCTATTCTATCTTGCCACTTTGTTTTTTATCTTCTTTCTCTCCCTATTTGACCACTGTACTGGAATCACACTATCCTTTAACACATCCCTCAAACAAATCAAGTTCACATTTGCATCACAGCTCTTATTCTTGCTGCTTCCTCTGCCTGGACTATTCTCCCCCATTCATACTCGGTCCTCGGTTTAAATGTCACTTCCCCAAAGAGGTCTCCCTCAACACTTTACACAAAGGAGCTTTACCTGTACCCTGCCTACCATATTAACCACTGACCCTACTTTTTATCTCCATAGAATTTATCTCTACTGAAAATTATCTTCTAGACTGTTTTTCTTTTCATTTATTTTCCCTGCCCTCACTATTCATTCCTTAACCATAACAAATGTTCTATGAATTCAGAAATTGTGGCTGTCTTATTCACCTTTCTATCCCTATTCCTCAGTATGTCCTTAATACTTAATAACATTATCTACATATGGTAGAAACTCAAAAAATCTTTGTTAAATGATAAGTAAATAAGTTTCTTGCAAAAAACATATAATTAAAAGATATAATTATACATTCAGATCTCAGATTTTTGACCATTTACTTTGACTTCAGACCAATATTTATTGCTACACTGTCCAAAGAAGTAACACTGATTATTTCATATGATAAAATATTATTAAAAAATCTCTTCAAATGTTAAGACATATTCCAATTTGGCCAAATATACTATCTGTGGAAAGCCAATGTGTCTTGACATTGAAGTAAAATGTGTAGGATCTCTGATTTGTCAGAATGTATTGTTGACAGATTAATTTTAAATTTACTTTAAGGTGATAAAACATTTTCTTTCCTTTAATATAGATGTGATTAATTTAAAACAGCATATTTTAACAGAAATCCCTATACAACCTCCCTATCTTGCCTACCTACTTCTTTGCTTTCTCTTCCCAAAATTTCATGATTACAAATTATTTATATACTTGCTCCAGACAAACATGAGAATGTAGGGAAATGGGATCTGTAGACAAGGAGATGATAGGGGAAGGGCCTCATTAGTATTTTAGTTAATTCTGACTAGAAGCAGTTAAAATTTTACTAAAGAAATTCCCCCTGGGAACTGTCTCAACACAACGATAGAAAAGGGGAAAACCAGATAAAGAAAAATCTTTCACCAAAAGATTAAAAAAAACAAAAAGGTGATAGGGCACAGAAAGCCAAGACAAACCATCCTTACCACCTCCAATATAATGTCAGGGAAGTGGTGATGGGATGGGGTGAGTGACTAACTTTAGGGAAAGCTCATATTCAGTATGAACGCACATCTATGCACTAACATAAATGGATGATAGATAGATAGATTCCTTGGTTCACAAACAATTCTTTCTACAATTGGTTGCAAGCAAAATTGAATCAAGTTTAGTGGTTAGGTTCTATGTTGACTTCATGGGGAAATTTGATTCAATTCTCATTGAATTATATTTTCAATCATTGCGGAAAGAATTACGTTTGTTAACCAAAGTAACTGTATGTATTCACTCTAGTGTCACTATATTATCCACTCTATGGTCACTGTATTACTAAGGATACCCATACATCCCATTACTAACTCTAAGCTAACCATGACAAAGTCACCTGCTAGCCAAACTGCTGCCCACCCTGGAGGTAAGGCCCTGTCAAGGACAAATAACAGGCAGAAAGAAGTTACACAAAGTCCCCCCAAAAGAAATGATATAGGTAAGGGGCCTGGTCAAAACCAAAGACAGCCCAGGGAGTCAGTTGGGTTATGGAAGGATCTAGGTAGGGGGAAGTGTCCTTGGCACCCAATAAAAGCAGCCAAGAACAAAGGTCCATCTTCCATCTTTCTGGAGCTTTCTACCCTGTTCTTATCAGGGTAGCTATCTATCTTCTCCGTCTACCCTTTATTTTCCTCTTTACAAGTAAAGTTTCTTACTTTGTAAACTTGGCTCCTTCAATCTGCTACTGGTACTGCACTTATGATCCCAGTGAGCTGCTCAGACAGTGCAGCAGCAGGGCCAGTGTCTGTTGCCCAGTTGCAACAAGAAGAAGACTTAGCTCTACAAAAGAAAGTTTTCCTTCTGGAGGCGAAGTGGAGACCATTCGTATTGCCACCAGACAAAGTAAAAAACTAAAGGAAAAGGGGGAAAAAACCCCAAAAGTAAAAGAGCCAATAATATTAAAACATCATGACAAGGATGAATCAATATCTATCAATTATAACTATCAATGTTAATGGTCTCAATACACCAATCAAAAGAAATAGACAGACAGAATGGATAAAGAAGCAAAATCCAACAATATGCTGCATACAAGAAACACACCTAACTCAAAAAGAAATACATAGCCGGGGATTTAGCTCAGTGGTTCTACTGTCTGCCTCGCAAGCACAAGGACCAGAGTTCAATCCCGGTACAAAAAAAAAAAAAACAACAGACTGAAAGTAAAAGTATGGAAAACAGTTCTCCACAACACTGAAACCCAGAAAAAAGTAGGGGTAGCAATTTTACTTGCAAACAAAGTAGATTCCAAAGCAAAACTAATTAAGAGAAACAAGGATGGTCACTACATCCTTGTGAAGGGAGCAGTCCAAGAGGAAGAGATGACAATCCTAAATATATATGCACCAAATATGAATGTCCCCAACTATACAAAATAAATATTAATGGACATGAAAAACCAAATAAGCTCTAATACAATTGTAGTGGGGGGTCTCAATTCCCTGTTATCACAACTAGACAGATTATCTAGGCAAAAAAATAGCAAAGAAATTCTAGAACTGAACCAAGCTATTGAACAAATAGACATAATAGATGTTTACAGAGTGTTCCACCCCACAAAATCAGTATACACATTCTTTTCAGCTGCACATGGGTCATTCTCCAAAATAGAACACATGCTAGCTCATAGGTCATGTCTGAGTAAATGTAAAAGACCTGAGTTACCCCCTGTATATTATCAGATCATAATGCAATGAAATTGGAGATCAATGACATAAGAAACTGCAAAACTCTCACAAACACATGGAAATTAAATAACACCCTCTTGAACAAACAATAGGTCACAGAGGAAATTAAAGAAGAAATTAGACAGTTTCAACAAGTAAATGGTAATTCCAGTACAACATACAGGAATCTATGGGACACAGTGAAAGTAGTTCTATGCAGGAAATTCATAGCAGTCAATGCCTGTATTAGGAAAACAGAGAGAACTCAAGTAAAGAACCTAATGCAGAACCTCAAGCTTCTAGTAAAAGAAGGGCATAACAAACCCATAGCTCATACAAGAGGGGAGATTATAAAGATCAGAGCAGAAATCAATGCAATCGAGAAAAAGAGAATGATACAAATAATTAATGAATCAAAGAGTTGGTTTTTTGAAAGAATAAATAAAATCAATAAACCCTTAGCCAACCTTATCAAAAAAAGGAAAGAAAAGGCTCAAATCCATGCAATCAAGCATGAAAAAGGGGAAGTCACAACAGATCCAACAGAAATCCAAACCATCATCAATACTTACTTTGAGAACCTGTACTTTAATAAAATGGAAAACAGAAGAAATGGACAGATTCCTAGATACAAATGAATTATCGAAGTTAAATGAAGAAGATATAGAAATTCTAAACACCCAATTACAATAAGTAAAATTGAAAATGCAATAAAAAATTTACCAAGAAAGAAAAGCCCAGGTTTTGATGGCTTCACTGCCTAATTCTACAAGACATTTAAAGAAGAACTGTCACCATTACTCTTTAAAGTCATCAAGGAAATTGAAAGGGAATTCATTCTTGGAAGCAAGTATCACTTTGATTCCAAAACCAGGGAAAGACACAATCCAAAAAGAGAACTACAGGCCAATCTCCCTAAAGAATATTGATGTAAAAGTCCTCAAGAAGATACTGGCAAACAGCATACAGAGGGTCATCAAGAAGATCATACATCCTGACAAAGTTGGATTTATCCCAGGGATGCAAGGATGGTTCAACATACGTAAATCAATAAAGGTAATACACTATATTAACAGAGTCAAGGACAAAAACCAAATGATCATCTCAATAGATGCAGAAAAGGTATTCGACAAAATCCAACACCTATTCATGATAAAAACCCTACAGAAAATTGGAATAGAGGGTCTTTATATCAACTTAATTGAGGCAATCTATGAAAAATCAACAGCCAACATCACACTAAATGGTCAAAACCTGAAAATTTTCATGCTAAAATCATGAACAAGACAAGGATGTCCACTATCACCCCTCCTTTTTAATATTGTTCTCAAAAACATTAGTCACAGCAATTAGAAAAGAGAAAGAAACAAAGAAATAAAAATAGAAAAGGAAGAAGTGAAACTGTCATTACTTGCTGATGATATGATACTTTACATAGAAAACCCAAAATACACTGCCAAAAGATTTCTGGACTTAATTGACATATTTAGTAGAGTAGCTGGATACAAGGTCAACATTCAAAAACCAATAGCTTTTTTTTTACACAAATAATAGACTCACTGAGAGAGAAATTAGGGAAACAATTCCTTTTACAATAGCATCCAAAAAATGAAATATCTAGGAATCAATCTAACAAAGGAAACAAAAGACCTCTACACTGAAAACTATAGCACTCTGAAAAAGGAGATTGAGGAGGATATAAGAAAATGGAAAGACATGCCTTGTTCCTGGATAAGAAGAACCAATATAGTGAAAATGGCTATACTTCCAAAACTACTATATAGATTCAATGCAATGCCAATTGAAATTCCAATAATATACTTCACAGAACTAGAGAAAACAATCCAAAAATTCATTTGGAACAAGAAGAGACATAGAATAGCAAAAGTAATTTTAGGCAACAGAGATATGGCCGTGGGTATCACTATCCCCAACTTGAAACTATACTACAAAGCTATTGTGATAAAAGCAGCATGGTACCAGCAAAGAAACAGACCCAAGGATCAGTGGAATAGATTACAAGATGCAGAAACAACTACAGATATGCTCAGCCACCTCATCTTTGACAAAGGAGCTAACCATCCTCATTGCAGGAAAGATAGCCTATTTAATAAATGGTGTTGGAAAACTGGATTTCAACCTGCCAGAGATTAAAACTAGACCCATACCTATCACCATGCACTAAACTAACATCAAAGTGGATTAAAGATTTAAATATCAAGACAGAAACATTAAATTTGCTGGAAGATAAGTTAGGTAGAACTCTTAAAGCCATTGGCATAGGAAAAGACTTCATGAACAAAACCTCAGTGGCACGGGAACTTGCACAAAGAATCAACAACTGGCATCTCATCTTATTAAAAGGCTTCTGCACTGCAAGAGAAACCACCAACAGAGCTATGAGACAACCTACAATGTGACAAAAATTTTCAGCAAGTTTACCTTAGACAAAGGACTGCTATCTAGAATATATAAAAAACTGAAAAAAATCAGACCCCCCAAATTCAAAGACCCAATTCAAAAATGGGCTTCTCAAATGAACAGACATTTCTCAGACAAAGAAGTAAAAGCAGCAAATAAATATATGAAAAAATGTTCAACATCACTGTTTATTCAAGAGATGCAGATGAAAAGAACACTGAGATTCCACCTCACTCCAGAAAGAATAGCTATTATAAAGAAATCACCCAGTAACAAATGCTGGCGGGGCTGTGGGGAGAAAGGAACCTTTATTGTAGGTGGGAGTGCAGACTCATGCAGTCACTGTGGAAATCATTATAGAGATATCTCAAAGGATTAGGCCTAGAGGTCCCATTCGACTCAGCTATACCCCTGCTGGGTATATTCCCAATAGAATTAACAGAATCATACCACAGCGATATATGTGCACCCATGTTTATAGCAGCACAGTTTGTAATAACTAAAGCTTGGAAACAAGCCAAGTGCCCATCAACTGGAGACTGGATAAAGAAGATGTGTTTTTTTTAATAAAATGGAATACTACTCAGCCATAAAGAATGAGAAACTAGAGACATTTATAGCTAAATGGATGCATATTGGGGCCATTCTCTTAAGTGAAATAAATAGGACACACATGTGTAAATATCGAATAGTTTCTCTTGTGTGAGAAACTGAAAGTGTAATTAAGGATACACACGGAAAAAATGGCCTAATAATAACATATTTCTTGGATTGTGTTTCCATTGCGTGTCATATGACTGTATCAAAATTTAAATTAGGGAAAACTTTGGCTTATGTGGAGTATGCTAGCTAACTGTAGTTTTTTTTCCAGACCACTATTTTTTCAATGTTGGTTTTGGGGATCTTTCTGAAACAAATCACATCCTCTGGTGTCTTGTTGGTTCTTGAGAGGCTTTTTTTTGAGTTACATGGAAAAATGTTTAAGTGCTTTTCAGTTTTGTTTTGGTTGAGTTCTACTGTATTTGAATATTATTGTATTTTTCCCTTGTATTGTTCTTCTTTGAATGGTTTTAATTTCTGTATGTGTGTGTGTTTGATAATAAAGTTATTTTTAAAAAATATACATACTGCTCTTTATATAGCTTATAAAATTGAACATTAATTGATATAAATGTGCTTATGTACATACTTTAAGGTGCTTATTATGAAGTTCATTTATAAATGTTGGTTTCTCTTTATTTTCAGAAAGACAATTTCTTCATGTCTGACTGAGTGAATTTGTTCATTATTTTAATATCTTTACTCAATATTTTCCATAAAGAGTTTCTGACTGTATACTCACTAAACTCAAAGAGTATATGTCAGAAAGGTTATAAAAAATAGTGATGTGTGAGGAAAGGAAAGAAGTGTTCTCATTTATAAAATATAATAAAAGTTGAAGGCATAATAACACAAAATTATTCCAATTATCCTCCTACTCCCCAAAGTTAATCACTGAGAAATGTAATTTATTTATTCCTTTTCATCTCTATCAACTTCCCTTAGTACATTTCCAAGGGGAATAATTCTTTTTCACTTGAAAAATATTCCCTCCTCACCTTACTTTGCATATTCACAGGAGCTCTTAAAAAAATCATTCTTATTAGCCTGAAAAAAGTATTTTGACCCCAAATGCTGTGTTGCTGTGTTTTCCTAGCACTGCCTGTGAGCTAGGAAACAGCAAGAAGTGAAAAAGAGATCTTTTTAGTAGTAAAAATCAGGAACTCTAAGTCACAATTCTCTTTTTATAGGCACTTTCATTTCTACTGCAAGACTGAACTTTGTAATTGACACTGACTGCAGACAGTTATAAAGCTGTCTTGGATAAAGTAAGTCAGATATTATTTCAGTACAATTTTAGCCTTTTAAAACAATAAAACACTTTCATTTAAATTCAAAATATATTCTTCAATGGCACTTTCTTTCTGTATGTTCACAGAAAAAAAATCTTTTTTCATCAAGTTGATCTATCTAACTATATTGAAAGAGCAATTACTTGTTATCTATCACTAAAGAAAGTAGTTTCTAATACTTACCTTACAGGAAAACATGTACAGTTGCCCATGTGAGAAGCATATCAATTCCAAATTATAACTGTATTTTTATAATATCTGTTCTGATCACTCTTGATGTGTATTTTTGGTGTTGCTGCTGTTATTTTCTGTTGTTTATTTTTCTCTGGCCAAGAAGTCTTATTAGGACAGTCTGATCTCTCCCAGCACAATCCTGAAGACTTCTGTTTATCTCTAGGGTTCAGTTACCCTAGTGGATGATTATCTAACTCTGACATCTATTCAAGATTCTCCCAAAATTTCATAATTTTCCCAAGAGCCTAAGTCTGAAGATCTTCAAAAGTATTAGTTTTGTCTGATAACATAGAAGAAGAAATAGCAGAATTTATGGGATGAGCAACTAGACAAGTGAAAAATATGAAAGGAATGTGGATAGGAAAGGATGAAGCTAAATTATCATTATTTGGTGATAACAAGATACTCTTCATAGAAGACCCCCAAAACTCCACCAAAGACCTCTAGAATTAACAATCAATTTCTGCAGTGTAGTAGGTTACAAAGTCATCACTCAAAATGAATAGCAATTCTGTACATGAATAACAAACTCACTAAGAGAAAGATCAGTGAAACAAAACATTTCACTATACCACAAGAAAAATGAAATACTTAGGAATCGATCTAATGAAGGAATGAAAGAACTTTACATTGAAAACTACAGTACTCTGAAAAAGGAACTGGAAGAGGGTATTAGAAATGGAAAGACATCCCCACTTCTTGGATAGGCAGAACCAATACAGTGAAAATGGCCAAAACTGTTATACGAATTTAATGGAATCCCAATCAAAGTACCAACAGTATACTTTACAGAAGAAGAGAAAACAGTCCTAAAATTCATATGGAACCAGAAGAGACTTAAAATAGCAAAATCAATTCTGGCGAGCAAGGCCAAGGCAGGGGGCATCACAATCCTTGATTTGAAGTTATATTACAATGCTACTGTAATAAAAACATCATGGTTATGGCAAAGGAAAATATCTGAGGATCAATGGGCCAGAATATAAAATGCAGAAATAATTTCAAACACAATCAGTGACCTTATCTTTGACAAAGGAGCCAAACACATTCATTGGAAAAAAGATAGCTTCTTTAACAAATAGTGCTGGGAAAAAGAGCTTTCCACACACCAAAGATTAAACCTAGACTCAAACTTGTCCATCCAGGCCGCAACCAGGCAGGCTCCTCTCTGGACGCAGAGGAAGTTCCTGCCTGCAGTCAACTTGCCCATCCAGCCTGCACCCCAGCAGCAATCCATTGGATCCCCTCACCCAGGCTCCTCTGGCTTCTTGGTTGTACTGACATCTGGTTCCACACTACTAAGACACAGAAGACACCAGACCACCAGTCCAATGTACTGGGTAAATCGGAGCGATCATTACCTCCCATCAGAATCAGGACTATCTTCAGGGGAAGGGCAGCTGGAACCTACAGTACAACCCTGCAGTGTTCAACCCTACAGGAGGACAGGGAGCTCAACTTGGGACTTGCAGCCAGAAATCTGCTCGAATCTCACGGGTCTGTGACTGGCTTACTGAGACCCATTGACTTATAGCTGCACACTGCTACCCACGTTGTCTATTGTGACAACAGAAACATACCCTGAAAGAGGCCCTTCATTTTAATTTTTATTTTTTATTTCTAAAATTAGTATTATTCATTTGTTTCTTTTTCCTCTTTTCTTTTTTCCTGCTTATCTTTAATTTTTTTCTCTCCTACTCTTTGCAAATTTTTGGTTTTCTCTCCTTTTTTTCTTCTTTCTTTTCCCTTTCCTTACTCTCTCTTACACTCACTCTCTTGCTGTCCCATATTGTTCATCTCCCTTTTTATCCTTGTTCTGGCCCTCATGCGGAGTTCTTTAACTTTCTATTATTCTCTTTTTCCTTCTTGCCTGTGTCCTCTGGCCTCACTGCTAACCTTCCCCTATCCTTCTACCTATCTGTCCCTCCCTCCCCAACCCCTTCTAACTCCCCATCCCTAAGGGTAAAGTGTTATACTGAAGAGTTTACTCACTATAATTATATGATGGGTTGGTCCTCAACCTTGATTTAATTCACACAGTTAAAGGTGATAGATTAATAACTACCACAAAATGTGATTTTCTAAGATGTACTTGATGCAATGGTGTTGTTGATTGTATCACTTGGGCTAAAGTGTTGTTATTGATCTAGTCAGTGATCATTCCTAGTATAATGATAATGAGATAGCCTCAGAGTCATTGGAGACTCAAAACTTAAAGACCAGCTATATTTGGAAGTCACCTCTGAGAAGTAATCATTCCATAAGTGTTCTAATTAAAAGCAACAAAGATACTTACAATAAGCAATTCCAAAGTATCAACCCAGGAGTTAAAGCAAGGACAGTACCAAAAACAAATATGAGAAGACACTTAAGAGAGGCTCAAACTCAGACTTCCACTCCACCAAGGGTCCCTGGGAGAAATGAGGTGGAAAAGTCTGATAACTAACCACATGGTCACCCTGAACTGATAGCACAGGAAGTAACAAAACAGATGAATGAGGCTCTAGAAAAACTCAAGGCAGAAATAATCTCCCAGATATCTGCAGAGATGGTGAGCAGAGTGAAACACATGATTAGAAGTTCTAGAACAGAAACAGATAAAAAAATAGATGAGCTCAGAAACATGCTGGAAGCCATGAATACCCAGTATAAGAAAGAAATGGAAACCATGATCACCTAACATAAGAAAGAAATGGAATCCATGAAACAGATTCTAACAGATATTCAGGAGATTAAAAACTCCATTGAAAGTATACACAGCAGATTAAGGGAATGTGAAGATAGAATATCAGATATAGAAGACAGGATTGCAGATAAAGAACATGAAAACAGAAATTTCTTTAAAATAGTAAGGGACCACGAGAAATCAATCCAACAGGTGCTAGATGATGCAAAGAAGAATAACATAAGACTGATAGGACTCCATGAAAAAACAGGAGAACGCACAATTGACATAAAAAAACTGTTCACAGAAATAATAGTGGAAAACTTCCCAGACAGAGGTAGAGAATTGGACATACAGATAAGTGAGGCATAATAACCCCAACTAGCCATGATCAAAAAAAATCTACATCTAGACATATAATAATCAAGATCCCAGAAACCCAACAGAAGAACAAAATCCTACAAGCAGTTAGAGAAAAGAAACAAATCACCTACAAAGGACAGCCCATCAGAATCACGGCAGACTTCTCAATACAAACCCTGAAATCAAGGAGAGCCTGGAGTGAAGTATTTCAAGCCCTAAAAGAAAATAACTTCCAACCCAAACTGTTGTATCCTGCAAAATTATCTTTCAAAATTGATGGGGAAATTAGACACTTCCATGCCAAAGGACACCTGAGAAATTTCATGAACACCAAACCAGCACTACAAGCAATTCTAAAAAATATCCTAGAAAAAGACAATGAAGGTCACAACTCCATGAGGCCCAACAGAAGGAAACCATCAGGCAAGGTAAGACACTAAAGGGAAATGTGGAGCGGGGGGAAAGGAAATAAAGACCTAACAAAAGTAAAACATCATGAAAAGGATGAATCAATTTCTATCAATTATAACCATCAATGTTAATGGCCTTAATTCACCAATCAAAAGAAACAGATTGGCAGAATGGATTAAGAAGCAAAATCCAGCAATATGCTGTATACAAGAAACACATCTAACTCAAAAAGAAACTCATAGACTGAAAGTAAAAGGATGGAAAACAGTTCTCCATGCCACAGGAACCCAGAAAAAAGCAGGGGTAGCTATCTTATTTATAGACAACGTAGACTTCAAACCAAAACTAATTAAGAGAGACAAAGATGGTCAGTACATCCTTGTGAAGAGAACAATCCAAGAGGAAGAGATGACAATCGTAAATATATATGCACCAAATATGAATGCCCCCAACTACACAAAACAAATATTAATAGACATGAAAACCCAAATAAACACTAACACAATAGTAGTGGGGGACCTTAATATCTCACTATCACAAATAGACAGATCATCTAGAAAATTAGTTAGCAAGGAAATTCTAGAACTGAACCAAGCTATTGAACAAATGGACTTAATAGATATTTACAGAGTGTTCCACCCCACAAAATCAGAATACACATTCTTTTCGGCTGCACATGGGTCATTCTCGAGAATAGACCACATGCTAGCACATAGGTCATGTCTAAGTAAATGTGAAACAATTTAAGTTACCCTCTGTATTTTATCAGACCATAATGCAATAAAATTGGAGATCAATAACATAAGAAAGTGCAAAACCCCCACAAACACATGGAAATTGAATAACACCCTCTTGAACAAACAATGGGTTGCAGAAGAAATTAAAGAAGAAATTAAACAATTTCTACAAATAAATGAAAATGCCACTACAACATACAGGAATCTACGGGACACAATGAAAGCAGTTCTACATGGGAAATTCATAGCTGTGAATGCCCATACAAGGAAAACAGAGAAAACTCAGATAAATAACCAAATGCAGAACCTCAAGCTCCTAGAAAGAGAAGAGTATAACAAATCCAAAGGTCGTACAAGAGGGGAAATTGTAAAGATCAGAGCAGAAATCAAGGCAAAGGAGATGAAGAGAACAATACAAAAAAATCAATGCATCAAAGAGTTGGTTTTTTGAAAGAATAAATAAAATCGATAAACCTTTAGCCAACCTTATCAAAAAAAGGAAAGAAAAGACTCAAATTCATACAATTAAGAATGAAAAATGTGAAGTCACACCAGACCCAACGCAAATCTAAAGGATCATCAATACCTACTTTGAGAACCTCTACTCTAATAAAATGGAAAACACAGAAGAAATGGGCAGATTCCTAGATACATATGAATTGCCAAAGCTAAATTAAGAAGATATAGAAATTCTAAACACCCAATTACAATAAGTGAAATTGAAAATGCAATAAAAATTTTACCAACAAAGAAAAGCCCAGGTCCTGATGGCTTCACTGCTTAATTCTGCAAGACATTTAAAGAAGAACTATTACCATTACTCTTTAAACTCATCAAGGAAATTGAAAGGGAAGCAATACTTCCAAATTCATTCCGGGAAGCAAGTGTTACATTGATTCCAAAACCAGGGAAAGACACAACCGAAAAAGAGAACTACAGGCCAATCTCCTTAATGAACATAGATGCAAAAATCCTCAACTAGATACTTCCAAACAGAATACAGAGGGTCATCAAGAAGATCATACACCCTGACCAAATTGGATTTATCCCAGGGATGCAAGGTTGGTTCAACATTCGTAAATCAATAAAGGTAATGCACTATATTAACAGAGACAAGGAGAAAAACCATATGATCATCTCAATAGATGCAGAAAAGGCATTTGACAAAATCCAACACTCATTCATGATAAAAACCCTACAGAAAATTGGAATAGAAGGTCTTTACCTCAACCCGATTAAAGCTATCTATGAAAAACCAACAGGTAACAACATACTAAATGGTCAAAAACTGAAAACTTTCATGGTAAAATCAGGAACAAGGCAAGGATGCCCACTATCACCACTCCTATTCAATATAGTTCTGGAAACATTAGCCACAGCAATTAGAAAAGAGAAAGAAATAGAAGGAATAATGATAGGAAAGGAAGAAGTTAAACTGTCATTATTTGCTGATGATATGATACTTTACATAGAAGACCCAAAAAGCTCTGCCAAAAGATTTGTAGACTTAATTGACAGATTTAGTAGAGTAGCTGGATATAAGGTCAACACTCAAAAAACAATTTCCTTCTTGTACACAAATAACAGACTCACTGAGAGAGAAATTAGGGAAACAATTCCTTTTATAATAGCATCCAAAAAAATGAAATATCTAGGAATCAATCTAACAAAGGAAGCAAAAGACCTCTACACAGAAAACTACAGCACTCTGAAAAAAGAGATCGAAGAGGATATAAGAAAATGGAAAGACATCCCTTGTTCCTGGGTAGGAAGAATCACTATAGTGAAAATGGCTATATTTCCAAAACTACTATATAGATTCAATGCAATGCCAATTGAAATTCCAATAATATACTTCACAGAACTAGAGAAAACAATCCAAAAATTCATTTGGAACCAGAAGAGACCTAGAATAGCAAAAGCAATTCTAAGTAACATAGACATGGCTCAGGGTATCACTATCCCCAACTTGAAACTATACTACAAAGCTACTGTGATAAAAACAGCATAGTACTGGCAAAAGAACAGACCTGAGGATCAGTAGAATAGATTAGAAGATACAGAAGCACCTCCAGACATACTTAGCCACCTCATCTTTGACAAAGTTACCAACCACCATAACTGGAGGAAAGACAGCCTATTTAATAAATGGTGTTGGAAAAACTGGATTTCAACCTGTCAAAGATTAAAACTAGACCCATACCTATCACCATGCACTAAACTAAGATCGAAATGGATTAAAAATCTAAATATTAAACGAGAAACACTAAACTTGCTGGAAGATAAGTTAGGTAGAAGTTTGGAAAACCTTGGCATAGGAAAAGACTTCATGAACAAAAGCCTCAGTTGCATGGGAACTAGCAGAAAGAATCAACAAGTGGGATCTCATCTTATTAAAAAGCTTCTGCACTGCAAAAGAAAGCACCAACAGAGCCAATAGACAACCTACAATGTAGGAAAAAAAATTTAGCAGCTGTACATCAGACAAAAGACTATCTAGAATATACAAGGAATTGAAAAAAATCAGACCCCCCCCCCAAATTCAAAGACCCAATTCAAAAATGGGCACCTGAAATGAACAGACATTTCCCAGGCAAAGAAATAAAAGCAGCAAACAAATATGTTAAATAATGTTCAACATCACTGGTCATTTGAGAGATGCAGATGAAAACAACACTGAAATTCCACCTCACCCCAGACAGAATGGCTGCTATCAAGAAATCAACCAATAAGAAATGCTGGTGAGGATGTGGGGAGAAAGGAACCCTTCTCCATTTCTGGTGGGAGTGTAGACTGGTGCAACCACTGTGGAAATCAGTATGGAGATAGCTCAGAGAACTAGGACTAGAGGTCCCATTTGAGCCAGCTATTCCCCTGCTGGCTATCTTCCCAAGAGAATTAAAAGAATCATACCACAGCGATATATATGCACCCATGTTCATAGCGGCACAGTTTGTAATAGCTAAAGCTTGGAAGCAGCCCAAAGTGACCATCAATCGGAAACTGGATAAAGAAGATGTGGTTTTTTTATAAAATGGAGTACTACTCAACTATAAAGAATGAAAAACTACAGTCATTTATACCTAAACGGATGCATATAGAGGCCATACTCTTAAGTGAAATAAACAGGACACATGTGTAAATACCAAATAGTTTCATTAGTGTGAGAAACTGATAGTGTAAACAAGGGTTAAAAATGATTAAAATGAATATTGGATAATTGGAAATAGGAAAAAAGGTGCAAAGATGAAGGGGTGAAGGGAGGGGAAGAGGAAAGGAAAGGTGGGAAAGGAAAAACTATGAGAAAAGAAAAAAAAATGGAAATGATGTCTGTGTAAATAGGGAAGGGTGGAGAGGTGAAGGATGCACAGGTAATGGGGAATAAAACAAGAACCAAGATGCATCATGTACAGGTACAAACACTCAATGATAAATGTAAATGAATTGTATACCTAAAATGTAACAATAAAAGAACTTAGAAAAAAAAAACCTAGACTCATATCTCTCACCAGGCACTAAACTAAGATTGAAATGGATCAAAGATGTAAATATAAAAACAGGAACACTTAATTTGCTGGAAGATAGAAAAGGTAAAACACTAGAGGACATAGATGTACCACAGACTTTCAAAACAAAATCCCAATTACACAGAAAATACTACAAAGATTCAAAGCTTGGTTCACAAAAAATTAAAAAGCTTTGCATAGCTAAAGAAACCACCAGCAGAGTGAAGAGGCAATGTATAGAATGAGAAAATATTTTATCAGCTACTCCACAGACACAGACTAACATCTAGAATATATAAAGAACTTAAAAAAATCAGACTCCCCAAATGTAAAGTCCCAATCTAAAAATGGGCATGTGAAATGAACTGACATTTCTCAAGTGAAGAAGCACAAACAGTAAATAAATATTTGAAAACATTTTCAACATCACTGATATTCTAGAAATCCAAATTAAAACAACACTGATGTTCCATCTCCAAGCTATCAGTAAGAAATCAATAAAAAATAAATGCTGCAAGGCTGTGTGAAAAAAGAAACCCTTCTCCATTGTTGATGGGAGTATAAATTGATATAACCACTATGGAAGTTAGTATGGAGATTACTCAAAAAACTAAAACTAGAGGTTCCACTTGACTCACCTATGCCTCTTCTAGATGTCTTCCCCAAAGAGTTAAAAGCGTCATACCACAGTTATATATGCATGCCCATGGTTATAGCAGCTAAATCTTGAAAACGGCCCATATGTCCTCTCAACAGCTGAATGGTTAAAGAAAATGTGGTGGGCTACTCACTCAGAACCCCTCCTGCCCCTCAGGAGCTTTCTTATCAATAAATATCTTCCTACTTTAAAGAAAATGTGGCATGTATTTATAATGAAGTACCAATCTACCATAAAGAAGGATAAGCAAGTCATTTTTAGGTAAATAGGTACACCTCAATATCATAATGTTAAGTGAAATAAATCAGACGCTCAAGTTTAAATATTACATTGTTTCTGTTGTGTGAGAAACCCAAAGGGTACATAAGGAGCTAACAGAGGCTAGCTATCAGGAAGTAGGAAGAATATGTTCAAATGGGAAGAGGAACAGGGGAGGTTGGGAGAGGGTAGGGCCAAAGGAAACAAGGAAAAGGAATTTTAAAAAGACAATGGAAAGGAAAAATGGAAACAAAACCCTAAAGATACATGCATACCCATGTTTACAGCAGGAAAACTCATAATAGTTAAATCTTGGAAGCAGCCTATATATCCATCAAGGGAAGAATGCATAAAGAAAATCTATTTGTTCATAATGTGGTACTACTCTGCCATAAAGAAAGATAAATTTGAATCATTTGTAGGAAAATGGATGCACCTTGAGACTACAATGCTAAGTGAAATAAATCATACACACAAGCTTAAATATTGTATGGCTTCTCTTGTATGAGAAACTCAAATTATAAATAGTAAAAAAAAAAAAGACAATAGAAAACAGGGAGATATATCTTTTGCAAATGGGAACCCCTTCTAGAGACAGATCTAGAGACAGAGTGGGAAGAAGGGGAAAGGAAGGGAAATAAAAGGAATTAAGATGTCAATTATATGTACCTCCCCTCTAAAATTAGTGTAAAGATTATATACTGCAAATATGATCTAATTAAATTAAATTAGAAAAAAAGTGAAACTCAAATGCACAAAAGAAAACTCTTTGGGTAGCAGAAATAGGAACTCAGAATCACAAAAATAATCATAAGTTGAAGTTGCAGAAATCTCCAGAGATATTTGAGCAATCTAGCACTTAATCTTTAACTGGCTATGTGGCTACTTTTGGTGGGAAGAACTGTGATTTCTGCAAAAAGCTGGAAGCCAAAAATAGATGACCAGCCCATTTAAAATAGACACCTAAAAGAAACAAACAAAAAAATAAAATATTCTGCCCAAATACTCCTGTGCTTACACTGGAAGGTAAGTCCTTATTATGTTTGGATCTGGAAGGTCCCTCAAAACTCTCATGTGCTCAAAGACCAGAATTTTGGAGGGTGATTGGATCAGGGAAGCACTGTATTCATCAGGGGATTTGTCCACTGGTGAATTCTGCTGTGTGTGCTGTTGGGAGGTGGGGCCTGGTTGGAAGAGTAATACTCTGACAGTTTGAGGAAATTTAAAATTATATATACTATGAAGAGAAAAAACTCTATAAAGATCAATGGCTTGTTAGAGTGGCTATCATAATGATTCTAAAGGTAATAAATGCTAGTGAAAATGTGGGAAAAGGGAAGCCTTTGCATACTGTTGCTAGGACTGTAAATTAGTACATCTATCATGGAAAACAGTATGGAGGTTCCCAGCAATCCCACTACTGAGTACATATCCAAAGGAAATAAAAATCAGTAGATCAAAGAGACATCTGCTCTCCCACGTTTACTGCAACACTCTGCCATCGCCAATGGGATCAATCTAACAGTTCCTAATGGATGAGTGAATAAAAACCGTGGTATCTATACACAATGGAATATTGTTCAGCAAGAAAAGATAAAATCCTGTTATTTACAACAACATGAATGGAAAAGGAGGATATTTTTCTAAATGAAATAATCCAGGAATAGGAAGAAAAAAAACATGGCCTTTCTTATATGTAGAAGGTTAAAATGTTGATTTTAGAGAAGTTGAGAGTAGAATAGTGGCTACCAAACGATAGGGAGAACAGAGAAGGAGATATTGTTGGCCAACAGGCACTAAATACAGTCAGAGAAGAAATAAATTATATCATTCTGTTGCATTATAACATTACTCCAGACAATGGTAAGTACTTTATATTTTTAAAACTAAAATAAAGGATACTGAATGTATTCACTACAAAGAAATGGTAAAATTTGAGGAGATGTGTATGCTTATTCTGACTTGAATATTATACAATGTACACTTTAATTCAGGCACTTTCTAACATGTCAATTAAAAAGTAAAAACATAGGAGTTGACCTGTGATATCAACCGTTTGAGGAGAAAGCTCTTCTATGTGCCGGCTGATTGCTGAAGAATCCTTATCATTTTGAACTCTGACTCTAAAACAAGTTGTGTCATTCAGAAGCCATGAAACCTTTCCTGTACAGTCACTACCCTTCAGTTAATTCTATTAGCTTCCATCTTGTTCTCTCTGCTTAATTTATTAGATTCTAAATCCATAAGTTTTGCTAAATAAAAATTCATAAGCACAATTTAGCTTCCCCTTCAATTTATTTGGAAAGACAATCTTCCCTTGGATATCCTAAAAATTTCTGGAATCAGAACTTCAGGCTAAATTAAATGGACTACGAATTGCCTTGCTGTTACAGTTCTAATATTATGATCTTATGATTAAAAACTGGCAAGTATTAACCTTGTAAATAGAGGCTTTTGATGTTTTAATATATTTTCAAATTTCTAATTATTCAATGCATGTGTTTATTCTAGTCAAAATTCCTGAAAAATGTCAGTGATTGAGAATTCTGTCTTTTAAAAACAACCAAAACATGAAACCTGTTGGTTCCACAAGAAAGGAATTGGGCCACATATCTGAAGGGCAAATTGAAGGGAGCCAAGAGTCAGCATCTGGCATTTGTCAGTCTGCTTGCCAGAGGAGAAAAGGGACCTATCAAGGAGTTGCTAATATGCCAGGAAAAATCTGTATTAGAACTCAAAGGTCTGATTTTGCATGGTTTTCAGAAGCTTTGTATGATACTAGAGTAATAGCAAGGAGATAAAAACAATAATTACCATCACCTCTGATCAGGACAATATGATCTAAACAAGATTTGGTAAAAATCCAGCACACTTACTACCGTATGCCCCTCCCTTGGCAATGGCAGACATTGTAAATGCATCAAAGCATTATTATGATATCCAATATAAAAATGATCTATGGATAAAAAAGAATGGTAGACAAATTAAATGTCTTTTTTTATGACGGAATTCACAATGACAAAATAATAACCATAGTGCTCCAGGAAATCATGACCAATTATTAATATAACCATGGAAGATAAAATTTATAAACCAGTATCTAGACTTTTAGCAGACTACAAATATAATAGCAAATACCCTAAGTCCCAGATGGGCTACCAATATGAAAATCACATGAAAAACAAGTTAAGGTCAATTGGAAGTATAGATTTATAAAAGATATGATACTTATGAGACTACTGTTCTTTGAAGATTTTAAAACCATCTCAAACATTTTCTCATTTGATCTCCTCAATTACTCTGAAGGGTATGTTTAGGACATATTAATTTCCCATTTGTAAATGTATAAACGAAAATTAGAGAGATTCAATGACAGAGCAAACATTGTATTGCACTTAATAATTATCTGGGAAGAAAAGTCACAATCAAGACTGACAAGGTTTTATGCTTCTAAATAGAACTTTAAAAAGGAAGCAATAGTAGTTGTGACTATTAATCCTAATGTCAACTTACTTAGATTAATAAATTCCTAGGTGATCAGTAAAGCAAACTCCTCAATGTGCCTGGTTTGATGGTGGAGGCATGGCCTTGGGTACTATGTGTGATCCCTTGCCCCTTTTTCTCTGGAAGTTTTTCCCCTGCTCTGCTTCTAGGCTGCCATGACCTAAGCAGATTTTCTCTACCATGCCTTTCCACTATGATGTCTCTGTCTTGGAGCCAGCTGCTCATAGACTGAAATCATGAGCAAATTCAACTTCTCTTCCTTTAAATTGAGTTGTGGTTGTTGGTTATTGGGTCACAGTGATAAGAAAGCTGTTTAATAACAGTAACTAGGTTCATTGAACTCTTTAAATAAATGTTACCTTAGGAGAAATACCCCAGTTAAAATGGCATCCTACTCCACCTGCCTTTACATCCTTACTTTCTTTTCCTTTTCATTATCCTCATAACTTTTTGATGTATACAGTTAATAATTGTTTATCTTTTATATTCCCCCCACTAGTAGGTAAATGCATGAAAGCAGTGATGTTGTCTGTGTTACTGTTGTGCACCCAATACTTAGGAGACACAATATGAAGTTTAATAAATACTTGTGAATGCATGAGATACTGGTGAATGGACAAGTGTACTTGTTATGACTTATATCTAAATGTACCCCCAAATGCTCATGCAGTCATAGGTGGGGTTTTTGAAATGTAGCTGGATCTGGAGTGTGTCAATATGGAGTAAAGGTGTTTGATTAATAAATCAAACTACTGATTGGTTTAGCATAATTCTAGGTGTGGATAATAGCAAGGTCTACCCTGGAAATGGGTGGCACCACCCAAAAAGCTTGCATTTTAGATGGAATAAAAGGGAAAGGGAAGCTTTTTAGCTGGTTCATTGCTTCACTGCCTCTTCTCTGCCTTGCCATGGATTGTTTCTCCTCTGCCATGCCATCCTATTTTGGAGCCAGCCAACTATGGACTGAAACCTGTACAAACTGTGAGCCAAAATAAACTTTCCTCTTTTAACTTGTGGGTTTCAGGTATTTTGTTCAGCAATAAGAAATGTAACTAAGAGAGCACTGAAGGTCTCTTACACAATGGGTACTTACTTATGGAATTAGAATTCCAAAATATGAAGAAATTATGACAGACTTTAAGAGGTCTGGGAAATGAGCATAAATATAATGGATATTGGATGATGTGAAACCATGCAGCTGTGTATATTTTTGGATTAAGATGATCTCCTTCATAAGAAATTCTGTCGAAAATATGATTAAGGCAATCCCATTCTTTCGGGAACTGGATGTTCCCAAGAGGAAAATAATACTAAATTAATTTTATTTTAATCTACCCTGAGACTATCTTTGGCTATAAAAGTACAGAGTACATAGAGATTAACAGCTGAACTTCTATATCCCTATACCAAAAACTCTGTTGTAAAGGCTTCACAGTACAATGGCTAAGCCAGGGCTGTGAAAACAGTCTGCCTGGACCTCAGCAGCCAATCTTCTGTCCCCACTTGAGCAACAGTGGCATGATCGTGGGTTACTCACTTTATTTATTTTTTATTTTTTTTGGTACCGGGGATTAAACTCAGGTCCTTTCACTTGTGGGACAGGCAGCAGAACCACTGAGCTAAATCCCCAGCCCTCACTTTATGTTTTTGAACACAGCAATGACACATTTCTCTGGAAAATAGTAGTGTGAAGATGTACTCACAGGGATGCTAGAAAGATAATGAAACCCCATGTGTATAAATGGTTATGCTGATGAAATCTATACTCATACATATGGAGTCAAAGAATAGTAAATGAATTGATTTTATCTAAGGCAGAAAATTAAATGAATTTTATCCAAAAAGATGAAAAGTAATTTGTAAAACTTTAGACAAACACAAGATAAAACCAATTTTTTTTAAAACTTCATATTTATTTCCTTAGAAACAGCCACATACCCACACACTGTCATCACAATCGCCTTCTGGAGGGTTCAAAGTCTCTTCTCTGTCTCCAACTCAGAGTTCAACAGTGGCCTCTCCCAGGCCCTTGCACATCAAGCATCCTCCTGAGAATCCCCTTTCAGAACATCACAGTAGCACTGCTTCCTAGTCTTCTGAAACACTGGGTTTGGAGAAAGCTCCTTTGAAAGTCATCAAGGGAGACATTAAATTAATATGAGTAAAAAGAGAGGAGAAAGTATCTCTGCTGCAGTTCCAAGATCAATGCCCCCTTCACCTTAAGAAAGTAGCATTGAGACTGGGCTAAATCTAAGCATATCTATCCCATTGAATATGGTGCCACGTGAGCAATTAAACAGTCCTGCCCTTAGCAAGACCGACCTGATTTAATACTCTTCTGTCAAGGAATCAAAAGCCACATAAATTACGAAGGAGTCCCACACACGTTCATTTTTTTTCTTGGAATATCACAAATTATTCAGTCGTCATGGTTTGAAGAAAATGCATGGGCCCTCAAGCTTTTCTCAAGATTGCTAATTAAATTAATGCTAAAGGACAGCAACTAGGGGCCATCTGGATTCCCCACGATACAACCAACACTTCTGATGTTTCCTGTTCCCTAAACCAGCTACATTCACTGCTGCCCCACGCCTGCTGTCCCTCTGCCATCTTCCTACACTGCTGGATTCGCAGAAGCTCAGCCCCCAAAGAAGGATCTGAGCTCAACTCCAACCTCCTGGACAGTCTCAAACAGCAGCCGTTTCTCTGAGAGAATCCAGCACCTTCAAAATTGTTCCATTTTATTTTTTAAAAACTACAATTTGTTCCCTTAGAAAGGAGAGGGAGGAGAAGAGGAAAGAAAAAAAAAAAGAGCAGGAATTTCTGTGGTTTTTAGCGCAGGGTGCATGAAAAAAAGATTTAGCTTGAAATATTTACACCGTCAGCTCTTCGCAGAAATCCCAACCGAGGTGCTCCATAAATGTCCGCAGTCCGGCAGTGCCATCTAGCAGCTACCAAGGGAAATGACACATTTCTAATCCTTTTGCAGGTGACTTTTGTTATCACAGAATAATGCATACAGACCCCTCCTTTATCAACTGGTCTTGATATTTCCTTCATGGGCAAGTTAGGAAGAATGGGGAATCTTTCGGAAGTTTAGGAGAAAGGATTTGATTTGATGGTATTTTTTTAAGATCCTGCTCAGTACTATGTGGAAAACAATCTTAGAGACAGAAGTTGGAAGTCTCAGGGAGTACGCTTAGGAAAGCACTGTGACAATTTAGAAGGAATTTGGATTGGGAAGGAATTGAAGAAAAATGGCTTGATGTGGAAGTATTGGAGAGGATTTTCTGAAAAAAATAAGTAAGTGTGATATGGAAGAAAGACAAAGGTTAAAAATTACCATAAAGATTGTTTTTACTTGGACAAGAAAATCAACTGAATTTCCACATATAAGTCAGAGAAGACTGAAGGACATGAATCATGAAGAGATCCCATAGCTCAATACAAATTAAATCCCAAAAAGCAATATATAAGCAAAGAGAAAGGAAGCTAATCACTCCCAATTCCTTATTTTACTCTCTCTCCCAATTCTGATAGCAGATGCGCCTCTCTGAGGCTTGAGCTTAGAGGAAAAAGGCCTCAATGTTAAAACAGTTCAACATATGTCCTATAAATATAGAATGGAGATGTTAATAATAACTCATGAATTTATCTTATCAAATCAGATTCTGGAAATACCATGAGGTAGCTGAAGAAGTATACCAAAAGAGCGGATTTTAAAGAGGTGGAGAGAGATAATAAAGTTGTTTGAAAACTATCCCCAACAATTGTGGCTCTTTCAAGGTTATATGAAAACTCAAGCATTGTTGTTTTTATCACTTATTTTATGTACACAATAAGAAATACATAAATACATTGGAGTTACCCAAGCATTTACTTGGTCACTCAGATATTCAACTATACACTGCTAAGAACAAGTTGGCATGCCCAAAATTTGGAGAAAATAGAAATGAATAGGACATAGCCTTTGTCCTAAGGCACACATGAACTCAAATGATAACATTGCTAGTAGCTAGAAAGACTATACTATACTTTTTACGTGCAACTAAAACCCAAGAAGAAGGACTCACTTTTACCACAGTAAAACAGATAATGGAGCAGATCAAGAAATCTGTGCTGTTTTTACAGTATAACCTTTTATTACATACTAAAAATCTTAAGATGGGGCAGCAGTTTAAGATTATGGAGGCCAAAAAAAAAAAAGATTATGGAGGCCAGAGAAATGCCCATAGACAAAGTAAAGTTGTTCTCTTTCAGTGTTTGAGAGTATAAATATTTCCCAGACATAAGACCAGTGTTGAAGTGCATTTAACTGTTTCTCTCACAAGACATACTCCTCACCCTTACGACACTGGCTAGGGGATGTACCTTCAGGTTTGCTGTATCATGTCTCTTTTCAGGTTTCCTGATAACCTTTCACCTTAGTTCATTGGTGCCTGAAATTTTATAGTGATTCAATATTTTAATCTGAAAGTGTTTAGCCCCAGGTAAAAGCCAAAAGCCTATCTACAGGGAGTATAATGTGTTGGGGAAATATAGTTAAAAACAAAACCTCCTTCCAACTCAGAAAACCTCTCTACAAAGGTTGAAAGGAAAGAAAATAAAGTTATTATTAAATAACCATTACAATCAGAATGTGATGGTATCAAAAGTAGTCAAGAAATTGCAAAGAAAGAAAAAATTCTCTCATATCAAGCTGATATTACCCATAATATATATTTTGGGGGGGGTACTGGGGATTGAACTCAGGTCCTTGCACTTGCAGAGCAGGCAGAGAAACCACTGAGCTAAATCCCTGCCTGAATACACATGTTCTTGAGATAAATAATAACTAATCCTCCTCAAGTAAAAAGACTGAATGATATCATGGCAGCATAGAAATTCTCCTGGTATCTGTGGTAATCACCTGTTTTTGGACCAGACCTGGTGGCACACACCTATAATCCCAGCACTTGGGAGGCTGAAGCAGGAGGATTGGCATGAGTTCAAGGCCAGCCTACATGGTAAGACCCTGCCCTGCCTATATTTTTGCACAGAGATTTCTCCAAAGGAGAAATACCTTTACACCTTTCCAAAAGGAGGTAGTTTTGTAACTTAGATCCAGTGCCCACTGAAGTTAGGCTCCTACCCTCCTGTACGAACTGAGAGATGGGGCACTATCTTTAATTGATTAGATCTGAAGAAGTCGATTCCTAGGTCCTTGAAAAAGACATTCCTGTCAAGAGGCTTATTTAGCTTTTAAAAAGATTTGCATACATTTTATAGAGACAAGAAAAGAGCTTACAGTTACAAGGTTTCTAAAGTAAATGTTCTAAGCAAAGGGAGGAAAATCAAGTCTTATTTTCAAGAGAGAATCAAGCCTCTTATTTATAATTTGTATGTGTCCTAGTCAATTACATGTTAACATGACAGAACCTTATAGGGAGTTGTCTGATGACAAGTCCTCTTAGAGAAAAAGAAGGGGCTGCCTGAACACAAGGGGCTCCTTTAACTACAAGAGGGCTTCTGTGTACAGCTGGTTCGCAATTAGAGGAAATAAGCATCAACTGCTGAAGTCAGCTTCTCCTGCTCCATCATTTTGCCCTGTTTTGTTAATTTCTGAACTCATTTAAATTACTTGTTGTCATCTGTTCCTTTAGTTCTTGAATACCAAAGCTTTCTCTTGTAAATCGAATAAGAAAGTTTAACACACCTCTGACTCAGTTTGCCTAGCCAGATCCATTTTCAAGTGGGCAAAGATAAATGACCCACGCAGTACAAATCAAAGTAAACATAATTGTTTCAAGCCCCTTCTGCTCAGAAGAACATTTGTCCATTTTACATTTTAGAATTTTCCTGCACAGGGGAATTTGCATTTGCCCTCTTGGATCAACATTCCATAAAACACTATCCAAAATCCCCTACGTGGGCAAACACTGCTAGTGTCCATTTGTATACTTGGCCAACACTTCCTAAACCCTAAATCTGTTCCACAAAATATGTCCTCAGCTCTGGGGACATTGCCTTCTAGGAACTCAAAATATTTTTATACCTAAGGACCAATGGATGGATAGGATTACATGTTATCAGCTAAGGACATAAACATTGAAAAATACAGGGTTGTTAAAGGTGGACTTTTGGAAAGGATGCACAGGAAACAGATGAAGGATGGACTGTAGAGATGTGTGAATGGTCCAGGTTGGAAACAGTCTTTCTCTTAGTCCAAGATCTTTAAAAAAGAAAGATAAACCAAAGGAATATACACAAAGCACCTCCAAAAAGACACGCATCATATGTAGACTTCTATCTTTTCCTGACTACTTTCTCAAATTTAATGTTACATAGAGTTCAAAATTCAACTGGCCACCAATTAGTTGAATGGCCATCACAAGGTAACATACCTTCACTGGACTAATTTTTTCATGTCTAGTGATGATGATAATAATATCTACATTAAAGTGTTTTTGTAGGTACTAAATCAGGTACTCTCCATTTATAATTCAATAAAGTTCCTATAGCTAGAAAAAAATCTATCAATGTTATGAGTACTGTGGTTTTTTTCATTTGTCATGATACAAATAAGATTAATTTTTCCTTGTGAGTAATAATTTTAATTTGTATTAAAATATATTTTAAATTCTAACTAAAGGATTTTAAGAAAAGTATGTATCTACAGAGGTACAGAATATAGCTAGGAGATACCTAAGAAATGGAACAATGGCTGCCTCTGTGGAGGTCATCAGGAGGCAGGAAGCAGAGACGGAAGAACTACTTCTCATTGTATACATTTTGGTGTGAGTTTTACCACGTGAATATCTTAACTAATTAAGAAAAAACAGCTTAAAACAGAAATTGTACTTTGTTAGTACAGAAAAAAAAGAGTGAGGATTACAATTGTAACCTTAAATTAACATGGGATGCAAAGCTTCTTGTATGGTTGACACTTTTAAAAACTATTTCACATGGATTAAATTGTGTAATCTTTATAAACAATGAGAAATCACCAGTTTCTGCAAATTAAAGATGAGAAGCACGGAGGTTTAATAGCATGTCTGGGATTACGCAGCTTGTAAATACCGGAATGAGGATTCGGATCCAAATTGTCTACTCTTGTACACACACACACACACACACACACACACATGAAACCAAGTCTCTGTAGGCTTACAGTTGGGTGTGACTACTGCAAAGCCCCACTCTATACTCAGTGACTGGCCACATTTAACCACTTACTGGAACCCACCACTTTTTAATAAATTCCACGTATTGACTTTTACACAAAAAATTTTTAAAATCTCTGATGCCTGAATACGGAACTGCTGAGTAATCCCCATGTTCAAATTAAATGTTAGGTTGCAAAACCAAATAAAAGAATCGATGACTTTTTTTTCGGACTCCTCCAAGAACCTGCATATTTCTTGAGGTCTGCTTTGCACCTGCCAAATAAATTAGTAAGTTTGTGAGGATGAAGATAAGCCAGAGCTACTGACCAGTGAAATTTGCTGCAACTGAGAACTCCAGCAAATGGTAACATCATTCAAGGCATGTAGGATTCTGCTGTGAAAATATTACTAAATTGTATGCCCTTGAATGCCTGGGTATCAGAGGCTCAGAGGAGAGGTTATTTTATGAGCATTGTTAAACTTCTGTGTGGTTCTGGACCAATTGCTCCCCAATAATATAAGAGCCCAGTAGAGAAGACTCAACTCTGGAACTGACCTTTGTTTATCAAGACATTAAATCAAAACCTAATTTCTAAAAAAATGATTTATTAAAACAATTTTTATTACCATTTGAGAACAAACTAATTTTCTGAATTTAAATTTATTTATTCATTGATTTTTTTCCTGAATTTAAATTTAACAAGTATAAATTTATTAATTTAGATTGATTATGGTGGATATGAGTCATTTATATAGTTTTCTACTTTTGTTAACGAATTCAAACTCTAATAGTATGGTGGAACCAAAATGTACTTAAAATGGATATGGGAAGTGCTTAGGGAAAAATGGATTCTCCAGAAGTCTGGAGATCAGGAGACAAACACATTACTCATGCATACCTGGGCCTTGACTCTGCTTTCTTCCCTGAGGAATGAGAATGAATACATTTTATGTCCTATTCAAACACCAGTCCACAATGCATTGCAAGCATATTATTTGGAAATAGAGGTAAAATCTCTGAGAATCAATAAGCAATGGTGTGGCAATAATTGAGTTTCTCAGTTTGGCAAAGCTTTCCCTGCAGAGTGTCATCATCACCATTCAGATATGCAGGTGGTGCACCAGCTTATTGCCCTGTGTAAGCATGTCCCAGATGACATCATGGTAGACTTGACATCTCCCTCTTCTTTTACTCCCCTTGTCAACTCTGGAATTACAACCAGCCCTCCCAAGACACACACACACACACACACACACACACACACACACACACACTCATGGCAAACACAATAGCAACCAAAAAAAATTCACTAAATAAAAATATCTCTGTTCAATTAATCAAGCACCATCCTAATAATTACGGGCATATCTCATAAATCTATGATGGAGGAAGGTGCTTTACTCCACCTAAGCCCATGTCATTTCATCTTCATTATGAATTTATTATTAAGCTTCCTAAAACAAAGGAATAGGTGCCCCCCAAAATGATCATTATTTCTCTCAAGAATTTCAATAAGGACTATCATTTTTCTTTTGTGCTTGGAAGTTTTCAACTCATTCCTTCCTATATTCAATTTTTTAATGTGAAACCTCCACAATTCACAACTAGAGAAGGGAATATGGTTTTAGAAACATAAAATTCCTATTACCAAGGTAACCTTTAAGATTAGATACTGGAGACTCAACAGTATGCATGAATGGACTTTACTCTCTTTTTTTTTTCATTTAATTTTATTTTATTGGTACGTTTTAGGTATACAATATAATGACATCCATCATTGGAAATTTGCACCTTTACATAATCTCTCTTGGTTCTTATTTTTCCCCCTTCCCCTGTGCTCCCTTCAACCCCTCCATCCCTCCCTATTTACAGACTTTGTTACCATTTTTTTCATTTTCTCATATTCCATTACCTTCTTCCCTTTCCCCTACCCCTCCCACTTCCCCTTCCCCTTTGACCTCTTCTTCCTATTTCACATTATCTATTATACCTTTTAGTCCTTATTTACACTTTCAGTTTCTCACACTAGAGAAACTATTTGGTATTTACACACGTGTGTTCTATTTATTTCACTTAAGAGTATCACCTCAATGTGCATCCATTTAGCTATAAAAGTCTCTAATTTCTCATTTTTATGGCTGAGTAGTACTCCATTTTATAAAAAAAAAAGCCACGTTTTGTTTATCCACTCTCCAGTTGATGGACAATAGGGCTGCTTCCAAGTTTTACCTGTTACAAATTGTGGTGCTATGAACGTGGGTACACATATATCACTGTGATATGATTCTTTTAATTCTTTAGGGAAGATACCCAGCAGGGGAATAGCTGGGTCAAATGGTACTTCCAGTCCTAGTTCTTTGAGGCATCTCCATACTGATTTCCACAGTGGTTGCACCAGTCTACACTCCCACCAGCAGTGGAGCAGGGTTTCCTACAGCCCCGCTAGCATTTGTTATTTGTTGATTTCATGATAGCAGCCATTCTTACTGGAGTGAGATGGAATCTCAGCATGTTTTCATTTGAGTCTCTTGAATGACCAGTGAAGTTGAACATTTTTTCATATGTTTATTTGTCATTTCCACTTCTTTGTCTGAGAAATGTTTGTTCCTTTCAGATGCCCATTTTTGGAATGGGCCTTTAAATTTGAGAAGTCTGATCTTTTTAAATTCTTTATAGATTTGCGATAATAGACCTTTGTCTGAGGAATAGCAGGTGAAAATTTTTTCCCACATTGTGGGTTGTCTCCTCACATTGTTGGTGGTTTCTCTTGCTGTGCAAAAGCTTTTTAATAAGGAGAGATCTCACTTGTTGATTGTGCTAGTTCACGGGCAACTGAGGTTTTGTTCATAAAATCTTTTCCTACACCAATGACTTCAAGAGTTCTGCCTAACCTCTGTTCCAGGTGATTGAGCATTTCTATTTTAATATTTAGATCTTTAATCCATTTTGATTTTAGTTTAGTGCATGGTGAGAGATGTAGGTCTAGTTTTAATCTTTGCAAGTTGAAACCCAATTTTTTCAGTACCGTTTATTAAAGATGATATCTTAAAAAAAAAAAAAAAGATGATATCTTTCCTCCAGTGAGGATGGTTGGCTCCATTGTCCAAGATGACGTGGCTGAGTGTGTCTGGAGTTGTTTCTGCATCTTCTAATCTGTTCGATGGTTCTCAGGTCTGTTTCTTTGCCAGTATCATGCTGTTTTTATCACAGTAGCTTTGTAATATAGTTGCAAGTTAGGGGTTGTGATACCCCTGCCATGATTCTGTTGCCTAGAATTGCTTTTGCTATTCTACGTCTCTCATTCCAAATGAATTTTTGGATTGCTTTCTCAAGGTCTGTGAAGTATGCTGCTGGGATTTCAACTGGGATTGCACTGAATCTATCTAGCAGTTTTGGAGGTATAGCCATTTTCACTATGTCGATTCTTCCTACCCAGGACCAGGGGATGTCTTTCCATTTTCTGATATCATCTTCAATCTCTCTTTTCAGAGTGCTATTGTTTTTAGAGAAGAGGTCTTTGATTTCTTTTGTTAGATTGATTCCTAGGTATTTCAGTTTTTTGGATGCTATTGTGAAAGGAATTCTTTGCCCTATTTTTCTCTCAGTAAGTCTGTTACTGGTGTAGAGGAAAGCTATTGATTTTTGTGTGTTGATCTTGTAGCCAGCTACTTGACTGAATTTGGTTATTAAGTCTAAAAGACTTTTGGTGGAGTTCTTGGGGTCTTCTATATAGAGTAACATGTCATCTGCAAATAATGACAATTTGGCTTCTTCATTTCCTACCTTTACCCCTTTTATTTCTTTCTCTTATCTAATTGCTGTGGCAAATGTTTCCAGAACAATATTGAACAGGAATGGTGATCATGCACATCCTTGTCTTGTTCCTGATTTTAGTGTGAAGGATTTCAGTTTTTGACCTTTTAGTATGCTATTGGCTGTTGGTTTTTCATAGATGACTTTTATCAGATTGAGGTAGAGACTGTCTATTCCAATTTTTTGTATGGTTTTTATCATAAATGCATGTTGGATTTTGTCGAATGCTTTTTCTGCATCAATTGAGATGATAATATTGTTTTTATCCTTGGCTCTATTGTTGTAGTGTATTACATTGATTGATTTGCATATGTTGAACCATCCCTGCATCCCTGGGATGAATCCCTCTTGGTCAGGGTGTATGATTTTCTTGATGATCTTCTGCATTCTATTTGCCAGTATCTTATTAAGGAATTTTGCATCTATGTTCATTAGTGAGATTGGCCTATAGTTCTCTCTTTTGGTTGAGTCTTTCTCTGCTTTGGTGATCAAGATGATGCTTGCTTGCAGGAATGAATTCGGGAGTATCGCTTCCCTTTCAATCTCATTGAAGAGTTTAAAGGGTTGACCCTCTTTGACAAAACAATAGCAACATAACCATACCAGATTAATGTAAATAGTATCTCACTTTCAGACCATTATATCTGAAAAAGGATTTACATATGGGAAAGTTTGGTTTAAATTACTTTTCCATAAAGTGCCATTTGCTTCCCTCTAAAAGAATCTCATAAATCCACCAAGCTAAGAAAGTTTCCTCACATATACAGTACTACTACTATAAGTAGCCATTAAAAACATGAGCACAACATGTTTGGTAAAATCTCACTGACAATCAAAGTTCTAGGAAGAGTAGCATTGCCTTTAATTAATAGAAATTATAACTGAGTGATGGAAAAGTTGAAAAGTATTTGCTGCTGAAACAAAAGAAATAGGAGTGATTGGCTACCTGCCTAACCTCTCTGTAATTTGATCTCCACTGAATTTTGCTACATAAGCAGGATTAAGTTTCTAAAAATTGAAATGTTCTGATACGCTGTGAAGCATCATTTATTGAAGTGTCATAATTTTGAAATAAGTACACAATCAGCTTCAACCTATCAATCTGAATGCTGGTCTCTAGGTGCCTCATTGGTCCAAGATCTTCAAGAATTCTTTGGGTTAAATCTGCTCACAAAATTAGGATTGTAGATGTATAAATTAACTTTCCTAACAATCTGCTTTGTGGCCATAAACCAATTGATATGTCCACTTGTAATAAAATAATAATACTAGTGCTGTATGTAAATAAAGTTAAGTTCAGAAACTGAATGAGGTCTGGTAGCAAATAGAAGAAGAATATAGTCTCTGGCAAAAGGTAGTAGCTGTGTTCTTAACATTGTACAGGTAAAAACTGAGATGGTACATCAATGGAAGGAAATGAATTAGTTAATACACATTATATCAGGTATTTGTGACTTATAGTGAAATAGTAACAGCAAGTACAAGAGAAATGGGGGATGACTGATAAAGTAAAAAGAAGCTCTGCAAATGGGCAGAATGAGAAATCTTGGTTTGGATTAATGATTAATTGATAATTAAAGGCTAACTGGGTCAAAAAGCCTCCGTGTTAGCATATAGAAAAAACTCATTTCCTATAGTGGAAAGACAAAGCTCAGGACAAGGAAAGCTCCAAAAAATTTAGATTCTCCAAATTTATAATGGGTGATATTAGAAACAGCATATATGTCCATCAACAGATGAATGGTCAAGGAAACTGTGGTATTTATATACAGTATAGTACTATATTGTCATAAATACATAAACGAGGCATTGGTTGGTAAATGGATGCAACTTGAGAGCATAATGTTAAGCAAAATAAGTCAGACACACAAGTTCAAATATTGTGGTCCTCTTATATGAGAAACACAAAATATATAAATATACAGTAAGTAGAAAATTAGGGGGCCGGGGATGTAGCTCAGTGGTGCCACCACCTGCCTCGAAAGCACAAGGTCCCAAGTTCGATCTCTGGTACCAAAAAAAAAAAAAAAAGTGTACTCTTTGGGCTGGGGGTTTAGCTCAGTGGTTTCGCTGCCTGCTGCGCAAGCTCAAGGACCCAAGTTCGATCCCCGGTACCAAAAAAAAAGAAAAAAAGAAAATTAGAAAAGTGATAAATTAGGAAGAAGATTGAAGTTTAAATACTTCCCCAGATTACATACTTCATTATTTCAAAAGTATTTCAATATATATACTAAATCAGAGCATCCATACAGAGCCATCATCACTCAGTACAAGGGCCCTGCCTCCCTATCCTGTGGTCCTCATGAGCCCTCCATAGAAAACACTGTAAAGGCCAAAACTAGAGCATTAGTGAGCAGAACATTAGCCTTCCCATGCCACGTGGTGTAAAAAGTACATAATGCCTATCTAGGGACTCAAATTTTAATGTTGTCCCAGATACAAATTCTTTACCTGACGTGGGCACTGATGTGCAGATTGAGAAATAAAGATCATACTAAACAAAGGACAAAGTATTTATGACTGAAGAAGTCACCTAAAGATGTGGCCTCTTACCCCTGCCTTGTAGTTTTTTATTCCTTTTGTGGTGCTGCGTATTCAACCTAAGCCCTCACACATGCTATGCTCTGTCACTGAATTCTATCTAGCCTTTTTTACAATTCTATTTTGAGATGGGTCTGGCTAAGTTTTCCTGGCTCACCTTAAATTTGCAATCCTCCTGCCTCAGTCTCCAGAGCGGCCAGGATTAAATCTGTGTCAGTCTGAGCCATGTAATTAATCTGCTCTGTGCTCTTGGTGGGCTGCAGCATGTGGCTGCAGAAGCTCAATGAATAACCTCATCCTATTTAATCCAGTTATTTCTGTTTCTCATAGGATTTATTTTCCTTAATAAGATTATAAATTTTCTAGGGCAAGACTGAAAAACTGTATCTCATAAACCTATTCTGTCTCATTTTCATCTTTTTCTATCCTGACTGTGGTTTTATTAAAAGTATGAGTTGGACTATCCTCAAGAGGAGCTGAAGTAACTGTCATCAACCTTAGCACACTCCCATGTTCCTCCATTCCCTACTGCTTATGCTCAGTCTAATTGTGTATATTGATGTTACCTATTCAACTTCAGTTTATGACTTATTCTAAAGGCAGGGCTTATGCTTTATTTATTTTATCTTTATTTAATAAAATCACTCATTTCCAAGCACTAGGCTGTCTCCTGAAATACAAAGTTCTTTGTTTAAATGGCTGTGCCTTCGCTGGTCTTCACAGTCAATGAGAGAGACAAATAGAATTACATTTACTAATAAGTTACAGTTACAGCAAGTCACC
The DNA here is from genome assembly GCF_000247695.1 of Heterocephalus glaber. Next base: position 10,811,836 of record NW_004624791.1, read on the forward strand.
GAACAGCCTTTACTCTGCTGCTCACCAGTACACCAATTCCTGGGTTCAGAGTGGTGGCCTTCTGGATCCCTGAACTGACCTGTTGTCTGGGTGAGTTTGGTATAATAGATAATGTAAAATAGGAATAAAAGGTGCAAAGGAGAAGGGGAAGTGGGAGGGGTAGGGGTAAAGAAAGAAGGGAATGGAATTAATGTGAGAAAAAGAAAAAATAGAAACAAAGTCTTTGTAGATAGGGTGGGGTGGAGGGGTTGAAGGGAGGGCAGAGGAGTGGGGAAAAATAAAAGCCAAGATGGATTATGTAAAGGTGCAAATTTCCAAAGATGAATGTCATTATATTGTATACCTTAAATGTACCAATAAAATTAATTTAAAAAATAAAGTTACAGTTACAATTAGAAATGTATACAGCTGCCTTAGGAAGGAAGAGAGAATTAAGCCATCAGTGGGTAAGAAAGAGGCCTCAGGCTTTTGAGAGTATGATTTTCTGAGCTACATTTAGAAAACCAGGCAACCAGAGTTTGAAGCAGGACCTCCTGGTAGAACATCATTTCTGAAATCACAGAGGCACAAAATGTTAAGTGAGTCACCAGGGGGAGCAGGTGTGAGAGAATGATAGAAGCTAAATACCACATGCTTTAAGTAAACCTTGGAAGATTTCTAAATCTCATGCACTATATCCAGGTAATGCTTCTCTCATGGTGTTTTAGTTAGGTCTTAGTATGACTATATTTGTCAAAGTTCTAAGCAAAGTACCTGACTCCTGAGATTTAGTCCAATGTTTGTTTGACCTAATTCACTTGGCAACACCCTGAGTATTCTGCTCACCATCATTAGATTTTCTATAAATCTCTGTTATCACATTGCTACAGTGATTAGGAGTCTATGCAATGATTTCAGTCAGGACACCAGAGTTTTGCACTTGGCATAATGATATCTATGAAATGCTTTCTAAATGACGCAGGTGCATCTCATGTGTTGCCCTCTTTGGTTATTACAGTGTATCTCAGCCAATCTGCAAAGATAGTCTCAAATGAGCTATGCCTCCTGGTAATACATTGTTGGGTGGACCCCTTCTACAATGAATTTGACCCTATGGCACTTTCACTAAAAGTATCCAGCACTCTTCCAGGTCTGGAGCTAAGTCTTGAGAAAGTTGGGTAGCTTCTGCTTTTATACTCTTGTAAGCATTGAGCTAGCATGTAATAAGTCTTTCTGGAAAGATTTCACTAGGAAAAATAAAAGAGAGAAAATCCATAAGGAAAGACAGGCTTGAAACTTCACAGAGAAAGACAAGCATCTCAGCTGAGCCTGGACACCCAGCAGTCACCCCTCCAAGACATAGAAATATGAGTGAAGCCATCTTGGACTCTCCATCTGAGGCAGCCTCAGAGAAGGGAAATCTGATTCAGTGAAACCCTGGTAAATCCACTGATGCATAAGAAGTAGCCAAATAGTATAGGTCACTCAGCTTTGGAGTGCTTTGTTCCAAAGCAATAGTTTAACTAAGAGCAAGATACAACTCTGCTCTCTGCAGGAAGTCTGGGAAAATAGAAATATCTGCACCTGTAGGCAATTATAGGTTGATCTTTCTTATTCCACATTTACGTGATCTCAACCAGTGCCCTGTGATATAGCATTTTTTTTTTTTTTTGGTACCAGGGATCGAACTCGGGTCCTTGTGCTTGTGAGGCAGGTGGCAGAACCACTGAGCTAAATTCCTGGCCCATGACATAGCATTTTAATTGATCTACAACAGTGAGAAATGTCTCAATTTTTACACAGCCTTCCTGAATAAAACCTTCAATTTTCATCCCTTTTACATCCAAGTATGTCCACACAACTGGGCTGCCAAATGGGCTGTGATCAGAAATATCACAGGCAAATTTTAGATATTTTTTTTAAAAGGAGAAAGAGCACCAGTTTTTATCCTTTCCTCCACTTTTGGATATTAATGGAGACAGAATAGCTGCAACTCAGACAATTACATTAGATAGTGAAATCAAAGCCATATATTGACTATAGCAAAGAAACAAGACAGAAGCAGTCTCGTTCTCTTATGATTGTGGAGTCATACACCAGGACTGATCACCTTCGGATTCTTTATATGAAACAGAAACAAACTCCTACTTTATTTGAACCAGAATTTGCTATTCTGGCATTTTCAACCAAATCTAATGCTAACAGACACACCATTTTTAAGTTGAAAATCCCCAAATTTATAATTTCTATCTCAATTTCTCCTCTGAACACAAATTCATGTACCTTTTACATATCTATTTAGATATCTAACAAGCATCTTAATTTAATGTGTCTAAGATCACACCCCTGATTTTATCATACTTCAAGCAACTTTTTTTCTCTTTTGCCATTATAATAGAGGAATTTCCATTTTATCAGTTTCAAGCTAACCATTTTGGATTCATGGTCATTATTGTTTTTATGTTATACATATACTCTTGACTATACTATGGAAAACACAGTTTTTAACAACGCCCACCTTATCCAAGCAGGCTTAATACTCAACTAGATATTGATAATAGCTTTCATTCTTATTCACTCCCAGTGGTGAATGTGATTCTTTAAATATGTTAGAAAATGTCAGTATTTTTTCCAAAGCCTTCTGATGACTTATCTCAAGCCAAAATTAATCCAAAGTCCTTTTTGCCTGCAAGGCCCTACAAATTCTTACTGTAAATTGTGCAACATGTCTCTGACCTCATCTTCTGCCTTCTAACTTTCACCCTGTACTTAACTTTACCAGCCCCTTCTTTTCCTTACCCGTACATTCTCAAACTAAATGGTTTTAATCTGTTGTTCCCTCAGCCTGGAATACTCTTTGTCTCAGATATGCACATGATTTTCTCCTTCTGGCCTTAGATTCTTTGATCAGAGAAAAGCCGTCTTTGGTCATTATATATAAAATAGTCACCAACTCCTCCTCAGGAGACTGTTTTCTGGCCACTCTATGTAAAACAGGCATATTCACCATCATATTTCCCTAAGTTGTTTAATTTTTGCTTATCGTACAAATCAAAATGTGATATATTACAGTCATCATTTTCTTTTTGATCTTTCTCCATTACACTGTAGGAACCATTATCTTTGTATATTTTATTTGTTATTGCATCTCTAGAATTTCAAATAGTACCTGGAACATAATGCTTAGTAACTTCCTATAGACCTGAAGCATGAAAGAATAAGAACATTTCAGAGTTAGGATAAAAGATTATTATTTCCTCTTTGCAGACATTTATTATATTTTATTTTATAAAAATCTTAAATTTGACTTAAAAGCTGTGTTTTAGTATTGAATGTATTATCTTGCAACCTTGGCACAATAATCATGGAGTTTCTTTGCAATTGTACCATCTAGGCCAACACTCTAAAATTTCAAAGCAGTAGGTCTGAGTTTGTGGCAAACCTCATGCATATACATCCTGTTTATGTATTTATTTTTAGTTCCACAGATGTCACAGATGTTCAGTCAAGGCTGGAACTAATGACCTCTTCTATTCAAGGCTTTGAGCAGAAGCCCTCTGGAATATTCAGAGGAAGTCATTTGTGCTTCCTGTCACCAAAGAACATAGAAATCACAGTTTGGTTAACTCAAGATAGTAGGTTTTTGACAGTGTTTATTTCTCTTTCTCTTTTGCTTCCTTTATTTTCTAAAATTTCAGGAAATGATATGTATTATTGTGATAAAACAAAACAAAAGTTATTCTTGAAAATGAAAAGGCTTGGAATAATTTGATCCTCCCTATATTTTAAAATATAACCCCCCCCCAAAATTATCCAGCCTTTGTAACTAATTATATGTAGGTATTACTGAAAATGATTGCCACTAGTAATGGAAAATCTTGAAGAATGAAAGCTGAGTTTACAAAACTCTTCACAAATTTACTAGTCAGTTTAAACAGGGTACCCCTCTACAAGGATTAAAAATTAGATTCTAATAAATATTCTTCTTACTGTAATTTATCTACAGTGAGAGTTAATCCATTAGTCATTGACTTTATGTACATTATTACGAAGCTGTGTTAGGCAAAAGGAAAACTATGGCCATTTCTACTTCACCTCACCCCTATCCTGTTGGGGTTTTAGAAAAAGCCCCATAACAAGATCTCTTTTCACTCATTAGTCTCTTTCACTCTGCAAAGAGAAGTATACAAAATCTTCCCACTGCCTGATGAGCTCTATGATCTAGTTTCCAAGCCTTGAAAGTGAAATTCTTTCTGTGCCTCAGACAGAAGCATTTGCAAGTGACTTTCGTGCCTATACTCCGCAGGGCCGCATTTACCAAAAGCCAAACGCAATCCTTTGCAAAATCTCTGCTGCTCAGCTAATGCATCATCCAACCCTGCCGCCTCCCGACTACCAGAGGACAAAGAGAAATGAACTTGCAGAGCGCCATGGAGAGGAGTCTGGACAAAGTCACGTGAGCGCATCAGTATCCGGAGCGTTTTGCGCTGCTGTCAGAAAATCGCGTTCATTTACAATCCAGGCTGATCAGCGCCCAGGACAACGATCCTTCTCCAGCTCATGAAGCTGTCCTTGCCACGGGCTGTTGTCCTCCACCTTTCCCTTTGACATCCATTCATACTTAGGCAGGCTGAGATTTTGGCTCCTTTTGAAGGCAGCTGTCCGGGGTGGAGTTAAGACTAGATTTCTCCACAGATGTATTCATCACTCCAGTGCAACTGCAAACAACAGCTACTAATTAGTTTAGAATGCTCCATTCCTATTACTTAAACCAAGGGGTGGGGAGTAGAGGCGCTGAAGACAAATGAAGTTTAAACAAATAAACAAAAAATTCGAATTGTGATACCTCTGTAATGTCTAATCCCAACATTAACCCAAAATGATAAAAATTTTTAAACATTTTTATTTGACGTTGATCAAAGGTCTGGCTAAAGGTCTCAAAAGTTTTAGTATGTAAACCAAGTTACATTGAGATTATATAAAATAGAATGATAATAATTGTAACACATCATTTAATTTGTCCATTTGAATCTTGCCTTATTAAAAAAATTAAGGCTCCAAATGTATTTATATATCCTCAAGATCTCCCCTTGAAGATATGCTTGTGAACCAGAAAAGCTGCTTTTCATGGTGCTTAAGTTCTGAAAACAAAAAGAATTTATTCATGTCAACAGACCTGTCCACAAGGAGAACCTTAACTGAGATATATCAGCAGAACACCTTAACAGCCAGTTACAATATTCTGGTTAACCTGGAAAGTGAGAGAAGTTAAATCAAATAATTATGAAGGATGGACTTTGAAACTGTTATCCAGCATTGGTTGATTATTTTTATTTTTCCCTCAATAGCTTTAGTTGCCTATAGATTTATTTGCAGTGATCTTCAAACCATCTGCTCCTATTTGTTCACTTTATTATACTTCCTAACCTAAAAACTTTCAATAATAATTACAAAACAATAACTAACCCTTAAAATGGACTTACTATGAGTTAGGTCCCATTCTTTTCTTTCAATAACTCATTTCATTCCACAAGTCAGTAAAACAGACAGTTTTGTTATTCCCGGTTACATATTTGAGAACCAAGGAAGAAGTGACTTACATGAGATAACATTAGGCTTCGAAGTCAAATACTTCTCACCATTGTTCTCACCCAGTATATTGTTATTGATTACAACTCTCCATTATTAAACAGTAAAAACCAAACTCCTTGACATGTTGTATAAGACCTTTTATTAATTGACCTCTTTGTTTCATGAACTCCTATTTCTCTTATAAAAGTCAAGTTATCCCTACATCACATTTGCCTTCCTTCATTTTCACCCAAATCCCTACCCCTATTACTGGTGATCACTACTTATTTTTTAAAACCCATCCAGGGTCACTTCTTTATGAAGGCTTTCATTATTTCTCTAAGCATTTTTTCTCCACACTAGAATAGTCATGCTATGCATTCTTCTGTGATCACATACTGTATTGCAAGTATTCATGTGGATGCCTATTTATCTTTCTAGAAAAGATTTTTTCTAAATGAGGGTTGCTCTTATTAATGAATGATATCAATTTAGTGCTTCAAAAATCAAATTTTTATAATAAAGTATAGTAGAAAAGTCACATAAATACTGGATATTTATTGATAAAACTATTTTTTTCATTGTGTGTGCATGTTTGTGTGTGGCTATGGATTGAATTGTGTCCATTCTGTGTGTGTGTATTTTCAATCCCTGTACCCCAGAAATTAAATCATTTGGAAATATCTCATTTCAGTTGCAGAGCCAAGTTAAAATCTGACCATTCTAGAGTAGGGTGGACCCTGATGCAATATAACTGGTTCCCTTATAAGAAGAGAAGAGGCAGAGAACTACAGACACAGGAGCGTAGAATAGCATATGATGACCACAGGAAAGACTGAAGTGCCACAGCTGCAAATAGTGAGCACCAATGTCTGGTAGCAAAATACCAGAATATGGCAAGAGACAAGTGAGGCCTACAGGTTTCAGAGAGATCATGGCCCTGCCTGCTTATTCTTTGATGTTGAACTTCCTAGCGTCCAGAACCACGAGACAATAAATTTCTGTTGTTTTAAGCCTTCCAACTTGTGACAATCCTAGGTACCTAATAGCTGTCTGTATTTGGGCAGTATTTTACAAGGTAGAATGTGTCTCTTACTGAGTCTACTCAAAAAGTCTGAAACCATTTTGCCATACTGTGTACAAGTCAAAGCCAGTAGTTATATTTGATTTCTTTCTGTGTCTCTACAACTGGTTCAGGGTTTGTCACAAAAGAGCTTAATGCTTAAGACCAAAAAGGGTGAAATAAATGGGAAAAAGGAAAGGTAGGAGAGAGATGAAAAGGAGCAAGGAAAGGAAAGACAGGGGAGGAATGCAGAGTGAGGAGGAAAGCAAAAATATTTTGTGCCACTTTTACAAAAGAAAACTACCCAAGTTTTCAAATTGCTATGGTGCTGAAATAAGAAAAAAAAAAGGCCTGATTTAGATAGATTCAAATGATAAAAATACTTTGATGACTTGTAACTTTTTAAAAATTAGAGACATTACATTTGAGAACAAGATATGTTTATGAAATAATAGGACATATTATAAATTCTACCCCATACAAAAAAGAAAAATGAAAGAAACAATCCACTTCTGCCCTCTAGTCAACTCTAGAAAGTATTAATAGAATGAAAGAATAATATTTCAAAGTACTCTGCTGTACTATTTTCATAATGAGACTGCCACAGTGGAGAACTATATTAGCTCTTCTGGCTATCTAAAGATGAAGTTTTATGTATTTTATTTGAAATATGTTATTTCTCCTCTTTTATGTCTGCTTCTATTTATAATTCCACTGAAAATATTCTTTGCTTATGAAGAAGATACATAGGCAGAAACAGAAAATTTTTGGAGGTATTTACACACAACCTATATACTTCTTGGGTTAAAATGAACATCAGTACATTGCAGAGCTCCTTTTAATTGGGAACATCTCAGCCATTTCCATTCTCACATCTTGATAGCTACTGACTCATACCTTCTAAACTCTTTAATTCACTTGCAGATAGCACTGAGGAGCCAGTGCATAAAAATGGAGGAAGAGGAAAAAGAATGAAAATAAAATATTGCATCACAGTGCAGTAAGTAAAAGTAAGGCTACCTCCAAGCTTCATAAAATCTTAATCATCTTTGTCCTAGACTGTTGAAACAAGAGCTTGGTACAGGATTACAAGCTATCAGCATTACTCTTGAACAGAGCATACATGTATGAATTCACATTTGCTGTATTGATGAAAAATTTTTGAAAGGATAGGTAGACTAGTAGAAGATCTTTTTTTCTAATTTCTGAGTTTACTCCAGAAAAGTATAAAGCAAGCAGTAAAAGGAATTATGTAAAACACATTGAACTATGTACAGTTCATAAATTCATTACAGAAACAGTAGCTATCTAAACACCAGTATATGAAATAGCCAAACCTCTAAGGCACTCTGTGCTGACTTCTCAGTGTAGATATGTAGTCTACACAATTAAGTTATCTCAGCAAAAAAGCTAAGGAAATATCATTACCACAGGCATGTATTTCCCCATGCCTTCAGTCCCAGGTCACACTCAACTAAAAAAATTGACTTCTAAATATATTAAAAGCTCTAAAATTTTACTGGAAGTTGTTCAATGCAGAACCCATCCACAGTAAGGGAGTTCAGTAATGATGAAGAGGAAGGACAGCTTACTACTTGTTTAACTTTTAGTATTAAAAAGTTGTTTCTCATATCTTAATGTCCAATTTAAACCAGGCTCCTTGGCTACTAAACCTTAAAATTCTAATATCTCATTGACCTGGGGGATAAAGTAATTCAATATTCTGTGTTAGGCTCTGATCCAGTGCTGGACTACAATGTATTCATATTGCTATTAAGAGGCTCAGATACATTATTTAATACTCTTTGGATGGAAAGACTGGTGAATCTATCAAGAGAACTGTGAAGTAAGTAATATTTTTTTCTTCTTTCATAGCTGTTTCAAAGTCAAATATTTAATTAGAATAAATTAAATTTATAAGAATTAACTGACAGTGTTAGCTCAAAATCTATTCTTCCCATTAAAATGGTCTTCCAACCAGAAAGCTTTCCTGTGCTAGAGTTTTCACCATAACAGTCCCATCTATTTCCTTGGTAATAAATGCTGATTTCATTTTCATTCATATGTGCCAGAAAATAATTATGAAAACAATATTTCTCTTACTTTTTGATATAGGGAACAAGGTAATATGAAACTATTGATGTACCATTAAGCATTCTAATTTGCTCTCTTTAGAAAGAAACTGGAATATTCCAGAAATAATTTGAACATAGTCATATGGATAACCTAAACAAGATTTGGAATCTTGGAGGGAACCAAGATACTCACTAAGTGACCTAGAACTGAAATTTAGATCTTACAACCTAAACTGAACCAAGTCATTCTGCCAGAGGCAGCAAGAAGAGGGAAAGCTCACATAAACAGTGCCTGAGGGCTCAGCTAAGGAGACCAAGAGAAACTCTGGATTGCGTGCCTTCTGTAGGAGACAAGATGGGCAATTGCCAGGCAGAAGGAAAAAAAAATAGTAGAGGACTGAAGTTGAGAGAGGTGGTCTAGACATCTGTTTTCAGGGAAACTGAAAGATCCTTAATATGAATGAAATTTAAAATGCCTTAAAGTTATAATGAAGTCAAGTAACATGATAAAGATACTTTAAATATGTTTCCTTAGTAAAGATGGCTATATTTACAAATGAAATGATGTACATGTTTTAAACGCTGTCCAAAAGGTAACCTTCTCATTGTTATCTACCCTTATGACTAGTCACAGATCTTAACAATCATGTAAAGTGGATATTCCTAACCTGCATACAGGTTCTGAAATGGGCAAATCCAAGTGCAGTATGACCTCATAATTCTGGCCATGATTAATTGGATCAGTAATGAGCAGTTAATCAATATAAAAAATCCATCTGCTAGTCAGAAACCAGTATTACCTTTCTCAGTATTTTATATTAAGACATATCCTGACCATACATAATGTGAGAAGGTTCTTAAGTGAAAGACATTGTAGATTCTTAAGAGCTATCATTTTAATATGGCTGAAAAAGTACTGAAGCTATGTCCTCAAGAGAAGAATGAAGCAAATGTCAAGAAAATATCAGACATGAGAATTTGGGCTCCATAAAAACAAAATAGCTTCAGGAGAAATTACTTTATCCATTGAAAAATTACTCCTTAAAACTATTTCCTGTTCCAAAGATATTCATATTTTCTCCTTTCTCTTCTCCTCTAAAATAATGAAAAATAATCTGTATAACACCGAAGGCTATGCCAACATGGATATCTATTTCTTCCCATCACAAGATAAATTTTGGCAGTGGAAAAAAGTTAAGCTGGAAAAAAATTATCTATTCACAGCAAAAGAAATAAATACATAATTTTGCTCCTGAACTTTTAGCGGAATACAAGATCCAAAGGAAAAATGCCTCCTGCCTAAATGAAAAATCTCTTTAACAATTTTTGACTGCAGCATACACAAAATAATGAAGGAAGAGAAAACCTAATTTGTCAGAGTTATCTCTAGGTTCAACATAAAAGTTCAGCAATAAGCATGCAAATACAGTCATATTTAAATGATAAACTTGACATCTGACAATCAGTGAGTTGAGACTTTCTTTCCAGCAAAGTGAACAATGAAAAGTCATTCTTCTTACTCAGTGGAAAAGAAATCTTTGGAAGAAAGCGATGTCCAAAAACTTGGTGAGCATTCTATATAGTACAGCAGCAGGCTACCTGGCTGTGTTATAGCTGATAGGGAATTAAAATTGCTACCATAATGGTTTTGATAAAACCAATTCCTCAGAATTGGACACTTCATATCAGCTTGAAAGAACAAACAAAAAGAAAGCACTAGTGATGTTCAATTTATTCCCACTTTAAAAATCTTTCACATTGCTTCAACAGAATGCTATCTCGGTGGTTTAGTTCATATGCTTGTTAGTAGGTTTTCTTCTGTGAGTAAAGAGGGATAAAAATACAAAGAGAGTAGCATGCTCAAATGAATTAGTTCTTTCTAACTTAATTTTCTAGAAAAGAGATGGTTTATCCTAAGTCTAGATATGAACATTTTAACAGAATAGACAGAATCTAGTAAGTATTGGGTGCCTATTCAAGAATATACTAAAATGGATAATTAACTACATTTTTTGAATTTTATTTTCACTCTTTGAAGGCTTTTAGGAAGGTCTGAAATTAATGCTGATGTAAGAGTTGTATAAAATTAATTTAAACATAAATGTATGTAATTACTAACTAGACATAGCACTAACTAGATGAGGACTAGTTGGGTGGGTGAGGTCAGGTGGTGTGGAAGTTAATACAGCTGGACTCAGACAGACATCTGTTGACTAACACACAGCAGAAGCCGGAGAAGGGATGTTTGCTTTCCCAATGTCCTTATGTAAAATGAGAATAAAACTACTGATATTTTATTGGCATTGGGAAAAAAATCTATGTAAAATAAACCCATTAACATTGGTATTTTAGAATAAGTACTTTTGCCCTGTAGCACAATGGTAATGATGATGATGGTGATGCTACCACAATAACACAAACTGAATTCCTCTTTAGTGTGGATCTTCAGTGTAGATCTGCTCTGATCACCACTGAATATTTGCTCTCTCTTGTGAGCAAATGTTCCAATTCTTTATTTAAAATTATTTTTGATAATGGTAATATTTCTCATTTAGTGATTGCTACAACTTTGTCTTTTCACTGGAATATGTAAATTTTTCTTTCACCATTGTCCCAATATTGATTTTTCTTCCTCAGTCTTGCCTGCTAACAATAAGCTTCTTGCTTCATTTGCTAGCATAGCATTGGTATATGCCCTCTTGTTTGAAATTTTAGTCCTTTTCTACCTATATTCTCTGATATGAGAGTACACACATCCTTTTTGAAATCCAACTGATTAAAAAAAACTCACCAAATTGAGTCAAAAAGTGATTATTCTTGTATACACTTGCCCCTGCCATTGAAACTATATCAAGGCTATTATTCTGTATACTAAACCAGTTGGGCATAAATACACTGTCCCATAATTTCTTGTTGAGCTACATTGAATTAGATCATAAAAATAACAACTTATGGTGATATATCAGGAAACCTTTGGGCAATCTTCCTTCAGGCTATTGATATAGTGCCCATTATTTATATGAAAAGTCTTCCTTCATCCAGGAACTCATGAAGTTGACCAAATACTAGTAGGAGACCATTTTTACAAAGTTTAGGCTGTTCAATTCCACAGGTCAATTTACATAAATTACAGTATTGGAAAGGAACAAAAACATATGCATTATTTCAAATTATCCAGCTATATTCATCATCATGTGAATTTTGCCTGATTACCTCAGTGGAATATTTTATTAGTGAATGAAATATTCTTGTACCATTGGAAAGGAAATATTTCCACTTGATGCTATCATTTTAAATTCGATTAGCTTTTCAATAGGAAGCAGTGCGACTGGACCTCAGAGGAGTCACCTGAAGCCTTATCCATTGAGGTGGAGCATGCTGACTTTCAGCCTGTGAGTCCCTCCTAAGGCAAGACTGAAATCTCATTGCTCTGAGGTTTAAAATATTTCAATGAAAAAGACTTTAGTAGTCTTCATCTTCACTGGAAAAGCAGTGAGGATGATAGTTGTTATTAATGTTGTTCTTAAGTAGAACACAAAAAGGATGTCTTTCAAATACTTGAAATTATTTCCACTTCACTGTTTTAAACCTTTTGTGGATTGCCTGCCTCAAAAATTAGTAAATTTAGCCACTGCCAAGGAAAACAAAATTTTTCCTGGTCTTTAATCCCAATTCTGTAAAACAGAAATGAAAAAAAAATTGTCAGGAGATTTTATTTCTTGGTGCTAAAGTTATAGATGAAGAGTAGAATTGATAAAATCACATGAATTAAAATTCAAAACTAAAACAATGAGGGAACTGCTAAATGGAGAAATACAGATGAGTATGTTGACAAAGTAGACTTTACTATTAGAAAATTGTCATTGTTTCTTCAGGCCCTGAGAGAAAAAGATCATCATCAGTATAGCCAGCACATAACCAGTGATGCTATAGCTTGTGGTTCCTTTTCTGTATGTCATTTAAGCCACAGAACATGGTTTGGATGATCACAGTGAATCTCCTTACTGAGCTCTTAGGGCAGGTGTAGCTGGAGACCACCTGGGCATTAAGTCTGCAGTGGAAGTATGATTATTCGATCCTGCTCTTCTCTGTGCAGGCAACTGACAGAGGCCCAGCCACACACCTCAGACCTTGTTCCATGGACACAAGATAGTTTCTGATCTCTGCTAATACACAGACACCCCCTTTGACAGAAAACAAACTCTTGAGAAGAAGGCAAAAGTTAGCAATCTGTGAGTGCCAAGGAAGTAGAAACAGCTCAACAACAACAACAACAACAAAATCAAGAACAGAAAAGAAAAAAAACTAGCAAGGAACAAAATTCCCAGTTAACCTAATAGTTTTGTTTTTAAAGTTAAAATCTTATGCTTTTCCCTCTGTCTGTACTGCCAGTTTTTCATTTTTGTTTCATTATTTGCTAAGGTATTCTTGAAGAAGCTAGGCTATTTAAGAAACTAATTGTCAATCTTAGTTTTCTATTTTCTAAGAAATTAATTTCTCTGTTTATCACAATTATTTTTTGATATTCCTGTTTCTACAGAGAGACCAGTTCTTTTCAAATGCTGAAGAGGGGACTGCAGACATATTGAACACATTAATCAGAGATATGTAGACACACCCTGGCTTCATTCTCTAGGAAGATATAACTGGGACTTTGTGAAACTTAGAAACATTCCCCTTAAGCAGAAAATAGGACATTGGTTATACAAGTTCTTCTAGAATGGATATGAAAATTTAAGGACATAAGTGATCTGAGCAAGAATTTAACTACATTTCTAAACATTTTGGTCCTAACTGTATAGAAAGTATCACCAGTATGCAAGTTTTGTACAAAACTTAGGGAGCAGAAAAAATTGCACCAACATGTGCCACTTTTTGCTTCTTGTTCAGTGTACTCACCACAAAAATGTTGCATGAAGCATCACTGATGTACATATGTCAGAAAACCGTAAGTGATATGCTCAAAAGCATGGTCTCTTACCATCAACCAATTGGCCAGCTGAAATTTGTTAATTCTCCTTTTGCCAGCTTTGTGTTACAATGTTTAATCTTTTCAGTATTATTTCAGAATGTAAATGTTTAAAACTTTGGGTTTTACTATGAGTACAGTTTTATCTTTATCTCCAAAATATTTATATCTACTATGTACATTAGTTTTATTTTCAAATATTGTATTATTCCACTTTATCTTTCCCAGTGTGTCATATTTTATAATTTTCAAGTATGGATTTTTCAAACAATTTTATTATTAATTTATAGTTTTATTATAGTGTTGTAATGAAATATACAATGATGGGATTTCGGTATTGGAATTTGGAGGAATAGTTCTTGGCTACATGAAAAGAAAGCAAGTTAACTTTTGCTAGGATATATGTCCATTTGTTTCATTTTAGTAAATATTTATTAATTTGCTCCATAATTCTTGAGAGAACACAGAAAAAGTCTCAATTCAAATGTTTCTAAATAGGCATGGGGCATCCAAAAATAGCCTTATTTGCTGGACTATATTGCATGTAATTCTTTTTTACTCAGTGCTCCCCAAAATTATCCTTTTTTGAAAGAAGATAAAGTCAGTCATTTGAAGAAAGAGTTACATTTTTAGAGTAATGCTTTCGAGGAAATGGAAAGGGAACAGGTTATAAACAAAGCAATAGCATTGGCAGCAAGATTTCCTAAATAAGGCTGAAGGGCATGAATTTGTCAGAACACAAATCAACATGATTATGCAGTTTTCACATCCAGGCTTCATCACAGTTGACCTAGTTGCTTTAGGATAGAGTTTTTACCAGACAGCAGTGTGTGTGTGAGGGGGAGCTGGGACTTACATGCTTGTGTACAGTATGTATGTCTAGGTTCCTGGTGGCGAACTTATGGCACATGTGTTATTTTTCCTTTAAGACAAATGATGTTAATGTATGAGTTGTTTTTTTCTAAATGAAAACTTAGATATTAAGGTTTAATTGCACTGTTGGCACTTTGTGATAAATAAGTGGATTTTGGGTTGTAATTTGGGCCCTGTCTCTAAAAGTTTCGCTATTACTGGTCTAAACTGAATATGAAAGGAGGAAACACCAGAGAAGATATATAAAATGGAATTTAAAAGGAAAATGGGAAGATCAAGGAGAAGAAAACTTGGTGAAATTTGTAAAATAGATTTGGTTGAGAAAGTAGAATAGTAAAGTTAAACTGATAAATTATTGTCATAAAATAGTATACTGTTTTTTCAAAAGATTTCAGAGGTAGAACAAATGTTGACAAATTCATAGGAGAGATACTAGAATCTGTATTACAAAAACAACAATGGGATCATAGAAATGGGACAGCATCCAGACTTTTTAGAAAACACAAATTGTAACTGATACAAATAGTAAATCTTTGAATATGAATAATCAGGGAAAGGAAAGTTTTCAAGTTGATTCCAAAAGTCTAAGTGAGTCATGGAAATTCACAGAGCCTATATTTGAGGATAATAAAGAAATAAGCTTCAGACACGATGAGTTTATCTCTCCAACTGCATTACAATTTCATGTCAGCAGAGCCATTGGCTGTCTTGTTTTTCATGGTATCTCTATCATTAACCACAGAACCTGGTAAATCTGTTGACTGAAAGAATCCAAGGAAAAAGTGCACAAAAAATAGATGAAAATAAAATTCATAATAAATGAAATTATTTCAGTAAATTTTAATGAGCCCATACTGTGGAATATAGTAAAACATAAGAGATTATAGAATAATATTTGGTGACACGAATATTTAATGTATGAGAATAGGAAACACATCTGTTTAAGTACAATAAACTTTAAAAAATAAATAACAATTTATAAAATACATCTCAATATATAATTTTGTTTATTTTTGGGAGGTATAATAATGAATGATTTTTACTTTCTTAATTTTGATCCTTTGTATTTCTAAATGTTGATAACAGATATAGCATTATTTCTGGAAGAAGTTTTTTTTGCTTTTTAAAATTTTTCATCAAATATAAACAAATATAACATATATAACAAATATAAACATGGGCCAAATTAGGATCAAATAAGAACATTTCTATTAGTCACTAATCTGATAATGTTCGAAGCCATAGGTAAAAGTTTTCTTTCATTAATGGTCTCCTCCCAAATTAAAGATGTTAGCTTTCTAACATGAAACACCTACTCAGTGTGGGAATAATTGAGGGATTTGAGGTTTCTTATTTTTTTTGTCTTTTGTTTAGTTTAATTTTATTTTGTATGATCAACAAAGATTTCCTTTTGTTCTAAATTCTTAAGTTACAACAATAATAAAGAGCTATGGAACTGGATAGTCTCTTATTTCCACTTATTCATTTTCTTTACCAGAAATTGTTTGTGGCAAACCTTTGTTGCAAAAGGACTTGAAAAAGCAATAAAGAAGACTATTTTTCCTTCTCATATACAAATGTACAAATTTTTCTCCTTGATCTTCAGGAACTTTGCGTCCTTAGGTGATCTTACCACCTGGAGGTAACATCTTTTTATTTTATCCTCTGTAATTGATTGAAGGGATTCAAATATGTAGGAAGTAATCAAGTTGCCAAATGCAGAATCAAAAACTAATTGAATTTAAAATGACAGCAGTGCTTTTTATTTAAGACAACTGACTACCTTTATTTTATGGATGAAGATAAGAGATTGGAAATAATACTAGCTAGTGCCTACTTTCCTATTCTGTGCCTGAATCACCAGACAGTGCCTAGGTAGCTAACTAGTGACCTTTTCCCATTTTTGTTATTATGATTATTTCCTTCAGGAAGAGAAAATTAGCCATTATGAAATCCACAGGCTAAAATATCATTTTCTGAAACTTGTGATAATGTCAAAACTTAATTGTATTGTAAAATTTACTTTCATTCTACTAAAAGGATGTTTTCATCATTACTCACTTATTTTATGCAGTTCCTGTTATTAAAGTGGTTTTTCTACCTTTAGTTTGTGTACAACCAATTAATTGTCATAGAGATCAAATTACATGCACGCTTTCCCTTAAAATTATTGAAAAAGCTTTTTCAGAGGAGCTCCACCAGAACAAAGAATATTCTCAGTCTTGAATATGAATACTCTGAATATAAATGAGCTCTCTGATTCTCCTTTTTTCCTATGGAAAAGAGATACCAAACTGTAGCCAAAACAAACATACACAGAAAGACAAATTTTTAAGGCTCCAGTTTATCTACTGAAAAATTTAAAAATAAAGTTAATGGAAATATTTAAATATCAGTCTTCCCCCATTGGATACCTATATTTTGACAGTTTTTTAAAGTCCCAATCATTCGCTGTAAAGATATTAACTGCTATTAAATGAATAACATTTAAAAGAAAGATTATAATTGCATTAACCCTCTTTGAAATAAGCAGAGTTTTGTTGTGGAGATTTCTACTAATAACTGATGTTTTTCATTTAATGGCAATATGAAATCATATTGTAAATAAAATAGATGATTTTATCTTGAAGTTAATAAAACTATAAATAAAGCTGCTTATGGAAAATCACTTCCTAATTAATGATATTTTCATGTGCTCACTTGTTTAATAACTGAAATGTTTGCTTTACTGTGTAAACTGTAAACTCTACCAATGGCCAAATCTCCATTTTGCTACATTATTTGCTACTTTATTAAATATATTACAACTGATTTTTAGAGAACTTTCTAGAAAGCCTTTGGTAATCACCCCTCAAAGTATATTGTGTTTTTAAAGCCTTCAGGACAAAAGCGAAAAGAATTATTACTTGCCTCTAAATATTAGTGGATAAAACAGAATACAATGAAAAGGAAAATGACAGCTCCTTTAGATTTATTGCTGAGATACTGGGATTGTTATAGGAAAATTACATTCAAAAAGCAAAATTGTGATTCTATATATGCAGGAAACACAGCAGTGTATTAATTTCTCATTATTAAATGAGAGAGTCTGAGTCTGTTCCAGGGAAAATCTAAAGATAGGCACATTTGTAAACAAGGAATTTTTGCATGACTTTACAAATGGACACAAAACTTTCTTTTCTACAGAAGAGTAGAGTTATCCCTCTACTGAATGAAATTATTTTCTCTATTTTAGATGAATATTATTTACATTACTATCTAAAACTAGGAAAATATAAAGCAGGAAAGTAAGAAAATTCAAAAAATCCCAAAGGCAATGAAAGAATCTTTGTTTCTATATAATGAGAATCTGATAACCAGAAAAGTTGTGCCATAAAAAGAAAAAAATACATAGTATTCATGGGAGCACACACTTTTCCCCAGAAAAGCAAAACATGAACATTTTTTAAATCTGAACAGATAATCAGCTTATCCAGGAGGACAAAATAGTA
>NW_004624791.1:10835396-10852473 GCF_000247695.1 Heterocephalus glaber
AGAGAGAGAGAGAGAGAGAGAGAGAGAGAGAGAGAAATATATATATGGCTTGCAAAACTTTAGCATGAATTTTACAGAAGAATTACATAACTGAATGCTATACTGGAAAACTGAACAGGTTTGGCTTCTTAATTTTACATTTAAATTACAGCATGTTAGAAAATCAAAGAGGAAACAAGTTGCTGTCTTGCAAAGTAAAGAAAGAATGTTTGGAATTATCTTAACTGAGCTTTTGATCTTGGAGTAAGAAATCAATAAAAACATACACCTTTATAAATTTTATATATATATATATATATCTTTATATATTCATTCTACATCATTGCTTTGAGCTATATTAAAAATACCAGCTATATTCAAAGATAAGAAGACTACAAGACTATTAAGGAAATATTTTGCTGCAGGATTTCTATTAAAATGAGATTTGCTCCCTACTGAAAGAAATTTGTAAGATGGAGTGGGAGAAGGTAAAAATATACCACATCCTAGTAGAAGGATAATATCAAGAACCATGGGTAGATAACAAGGTATGACATTGCTGTCATAGTGTGTGAACATCATTATCACTAAAATTCTGTCATAATGCTCTCTAAGAGCTTTTTGATCCCGATACCTTGGACTCTAGCTCTTGGTTGATAACAGCTTGCAAAGCATTACCATGAATTTTTCAGAAGGATTACATAACTCTGAACTCTTTACTGGAAAACTGAACAGGTTTGACTTCTTAATTTTACATTTAAATTACAGCATGTTATAATATAATTCTCAAAGAGGAAACAAGTTACTCTCTTGCAGAGTAAAGAAAGAATGTTTGAAATGTAATTATTTTAACTGTTTTTTGATCTTGGAGTAAGATAAAACATACATCTTTATAAATAAATACATACATCTTTATAAGTTAATAAATAAATGAATAAGCAAATGAGATATTTCTATTCCTTGGCAGCTCACAACCAATTAGGGGAGACACACATTAAATCAAGTAAGAATAAGAGTGGAAGAAAGGCCTCCACAGAAAACTGTTGGTCACTCTCTTGTGAATTTAATTATGATGTCTTTATTCAATGGTTGGTTATCCTTGAGGGTCATTCCAGGAACCAGTGGGGTCATATTTTGCATACTCTTTGCACATACAAAAGTGAAAAGAGCAAATAAATATAGAGCAAAGTCAAATAATCAGTCAGTTATAATATTCTAGAATCTTCTGATAGTGTTTA
This sequence comes from Heterocephalus glaber, assembly GCF_000247695.1. The sequence continues at coordinate 10,836,614 of NW_004624791.1, forward strand.
AGATTAATGATCAAAGGAACAGAATCAATTTTTGTGGGAATACATTCAAGCTTATTCAAGAAGACAAGGAAACAGTCAAACTCTTAGTAAAACTCTTGGTTACTTACCTTGGTTATCATGATTCCTTGCCTGGCCTATCAATTTTCTCTTCTCTTTTCTCTCAATTCCTGAACAATTCTCATAAAGAAAATAGAAGAGCTAGCAGCTAGTAAATTATCCCAACACAGATTTTCCATAAGTATGGTAGGTACATTTGAGACAAATCTCCAATGGCCCTTACCTTACCATATTTTACTCACCTATATTCCCAAACTACTTACACCACATACATCCTTGCATTAACCCATAGGATTCTAAATATGTCCCTGAAGCTTGGAATTACTACCAAAAATCTTTCCTTGGGATTAGAGATTGTGTAGCTCTATTCATGTTCAATGTGTCATAAGGAGATCCACCACTGCTTATTTTTTTTCTCTCTTTCATTCTCCTCTTTTCCTGTGTCCTTGGCCTTCCCTACTTCTTCTCCTATCTCTTTCTTCTATTCTATTATAGGACATATAAGAAATATTGATACTAAAGTAGTAAGAGTTAGCTTTATTTATCACTCAACATGATATAGATGCCATCCATGCTTAAATTTTCTGTGCTTTGGATTCCCACTTTATAAACTGATGGTAAACTTATTTATCTCACAGAGGTATTTTGAGTATTAAATTCTTGTAATGTGTACTAGCCACTCATTAGTATTTTCAGGTAGTACATACTCTTAAATTGTAACTATCACTTATTATTACCATCACCTATAAAATTTTCCTACACTTTTTGGTTCTTCTTCCTTTTCTTCCATTATGCATGTCTTTGAATCCTCTTGTTCACCACACTTTGCATCACACAGAACTAAGGATGTGTTAACTATGAAGATGATGAAAGGGATAGTGTAAATACAATGATGAAGACTGTGAGAGGAAGGTGAAGGAGAATGCACAGTGTTCATTTTAGGTCTCACTTTGGTGTAGATGCTATGCTAGAAACTTAAGACACCAAATTTCACTCTCATGGAAGCTCTGTTATTATCACTATCTCTGATTTTCCCATAAGAAAACCAAAGCTAGAATGAATTCACATGGTAATGACTCTTGCTTGCCAAGAGTGCATGATAATCTCAGGTGAAGACCTGATAAGAGCTATTTTACTTTACTTGAAGAGATAAGATGTATTATGCTAGGGATGGAGATGGGAAGAGAAGTGAGATGTTGGGGAAACTTTATTATGGTAGGCAAAATGTCAGAAAGGGATTGCAGTACCTGTATCTTTTGGTACAAAAATACGGGAAAGCTCAAGACTCCTTCCTCTCCCCTGACTTGTTGCTATTGATTGGACAGGACATTGGACCACAATTCCAGGAGGTAGAGCTTTAACAGTGGTGCTAGTGCAGTGTAAATGGACACATTCTCTCTTCAGATGCACCTCCTAGAAGTTAGAGTCCAGAACAATTCTGAGGGATTGTTTCTCTCCTGAAAGAAGGGGACTACTCAAAATCTTATGACTGATTTTTTTAAAGAGTGACCATACCATCACATATTCCATACTTAAGATTTTGAATGGTTGATATGTTTGCAGATCAGATGAAATTCAAGAATATTGTTCTCAATAGAGGAAATAGGAAAATAAACTGTATTGTGCAATAAACTAGATTAGGTAACTACTCCGGGAGAAAAAATTCAGTCTTATGTAAATCCACAGCAGAATTCTGCACCAAGAAAGCATATCAACTGTGTCTAGAGAGATGTCTGCCAGAAATGTTGGCTTTAAACTTCATTCTTAGAGGGAGATTCTATTAATACAGCATTGGAATGCCAGAAAGGTGTGGTTGTGTGTGTGGAGGGAGGAGTCACAATGAGGGAAGCAAGTAGAAAGGATAGAGGTTTAAACATATACAAGAAACACAAAAAGAAAGAAAGTCACATAAAGGAGTTCTGAGGGTAGATGATTCCACTACAGATGATGGTTTTTTAAATATTACAAAATTTTAGATATCATTTTTTGGAAAAATTTATAATTTGTAGTGATCTCTCACCTAAACCCCCAAGGTACAATAGCTTTTATGTCATAACTAACTTCCTGGCAGAGAATTTCTCCCAAATGGGGTATAGGGTTCCTTTCAAATTCCACAGACTTTGAGAAATTAACACACACACACACACATACACACACACACACACACACACACACTGAATTTCGTTCCCTGTCCTCTGATTCCTCTGTCTACTATTTTTCTCCAAGACAAAACTTTGGCATGATCTACAGTGAGAAGATCTAAGGTTAAGTCTTTTCCTTGTTCTAAGGTTAATACATTTGCTCAATATATATTGCAGCATAAAGAAACTATTTCTTAGTTGAGATTGACTGCTCCAAAAACATCTGACACTACAATTCTCATATATGTGTATCCACTAATATTTTGAAAAAGTAAAATGTATAAAACAGTGGAAATTGAATCTTTTCCAATTTCAGACATACTTAACAGTCCCAAGGAGCAGCATTTGCTCCAGAAGAAGACAGGTTTAGCTAAGACCACAGAAAGATAAGCCAGACTTCAGATGCTGGCAATTAAGACAACTAAGAAGAAATTCTGATGTCATGGCTTGTATACATTTTTTACAATTTCTTCTGTTTTGACCAAGGGATGGAATAGTGTTTATAACTTTAGTTTCAGTATTGAAACAGAAAATTTTAAAAAGGGAATTTATATTTTATAAATTGCTCAGCTTCAGGTATTTATGTCATAGTTTGAAAACAATTTTTCAGTGGGTTAAAAAATTCAAAGGAATTATTCTTTAATCAGAAATATCCTTCCATGTTTCTGCCACTGCTTTAAGTTCCCTTTAAGTTCCATCAGTAAAAACTGATGTATTAATGCAATCTAATAATGTTCCTGTAAGGATTAAAACAAAGAATGCTTGATAACTGCCTAGTTCATGACAATATTAGATAATTAGTGTTGCTACTAACATGTGGACTTCGCTATTTGTGATGCATGCTGTACCAGGCTGCAGCATGAGCTGTGTTTGAGGGTGTGGAGCAAAGAAAATCTGCCATCGGCCAAGTCCTTGCTGTGTGCTAATCACTGCGCTGAGCACTGGCGCCCAGCCTGGCATTTCTTGTTCATTAGAATCCTACTGCAGACACTATAATTGTATAAATCAAGAAACCACAGATCAGAGAAATCAAATAACTTACTAAGGTCAATATAGCTAGTACCTTGTGAACACAAATCTTGTTGAGATCTATGTTCTCACCCAGGAAACTATTTTACTTCACACAAAATGTATCTGAAGTGGGGTTTTTTTGTTTTTTTTGTTTTTACAAAAAAAAATACATTATGGGTATCTTCTTATTAATGTGTGGTGTGGCTTTGGATTATTCTTCAGAAAGCTTCCACAAAAACAGATTCATGAAGGTTTCCAGGAAATGCATGGCCCATTCCGTCTGTACCAGATGTAGAAACAGCAGCAGAATCAATGGTTCATAAAGGTGTAATCATGGTATCTCTGATGCTGTCTTGTGCTTCTATAACACAGTGTCAAGTGAAAGCTGGAAGGTACTGATTTACAAAAGCTGATCATTTTATTTTTAGAAATTTTGTGAGCTGGTTGATAAACTGCCATTATTAAAATTTTAATTATATAAATTGGCAATCACTTTTATTAAAAATTTAAATAATCAAATATTCATCTCTTTGTAATTAGATTACTACAGTTTACTATTATCTGTGCTCCTGAAGTTCATGGCTTGTGCAGGAGCTGGCTGGTGGGAACAGTGTGAGCCCATGTGCTGCTCTGCTTCTCTCCTTAACCACATGTTCAGTGTTGTCATATGGGCAGCCAGGGGACAGTCTTTACACTGGAGAAATCAGCAGATGCTAGTAACACAAAGCTTGATTTATCACTTTGTTGATTATCGAGGTAAATGATGGTTATAATGGATATTAAAGTTACAATTTGTTGTGTCTCTTCCTGTTACATTGTGAATAGTAAAAACACGCAAAAACCAGAAAATGGAGTTTTAAGAGGCTCAAAATTATATTTTGATTTACCAAAGTCATTCAGGTCACTGAGAAATGAGTGTGATTCTGGCATACATTATCATTTCACTTTCATAGTTCTCATTAATGTAAATGAAAATGTCAATAACATTCATGTCAGAACTGTACTTATCCATAAATTGCAAAAGATAATTTGGCTATGGAGATACTTTTTTCTAAAATCAATGAAAATATTCTGTAAATTTCAATTGGCAATGTGGAATTTTCAATAAAAAGTAGGTTATACTTTATTATTGTTTATAAATTGAATACTGTATATCATTGAATGCTTTACACATATATATATATCAATAAATTGATACTGAGCTCAGGTACATATACCCACATATATGATAAACTCACGGTGGTGGTTATTTTTTGTAGATTGCACTCAATTCATCCTTTGAGAAGAGGACTTTGTTTATGGAACAGAGAATTGTCCTGGGATATGCATCTTTCAAAGGAATTAAATATTATGTTCATAAATATATGTTCATTCTTTAACATTGATGTTCCATGAAGTCTGAGACACGAGGCTCAAAACCTGCTTATCTCTGTTTCCTTCTGCCTTTCAGACTTACATTTTTTTCACTCTACGGGGGAGAAAGAATAAGGTTGAGAGCTGCTGACACTGCTTCATCCTTAAAGCAAGATCTCAGATTTGTATAGGTTTTGAGGAAAAACAGTCAATGAGAGTATGTCTGCTACATTAGTAAGAGGCCCTTTTCCCTCTCCGCGGTATAGGCAGATTATTTACATACGATAAAGATCTGTGTTGCTTTTGGTACCAAAATCATAGCATAATAAAAATACTCTTTTGGATATCATTTTACTCTGGGACTATATATTCCCTTTGGAAACTTGAAGTGCCTTACTCAGATTTTTTTATGTATAGTATCCTAATCTCACCACTTTTCACCATCACAGTTCTCACAAATCACAGAAGCAGAATTTCTTCCTCACTATGGTTGTAACCATCTCCCTTCCCTGAATGCAGATCTGTACCAACACTGAATTGAAAGACAAAGTGTGATTGGTTACAGAAGCCACATTATCATGGTGTGTTTCCTCAAGACAAAGAATAATATAGGATCATGAAACATTAGGAAAAAGAACAAAATATATATTAGCTGTGTTATTTGTAAAACAAAATCATGGTGCTAATTATTCAATGGTGTGAAGAATCAATTTTTGTTAAGAAAAAGATTAAATGAATAGACAAAAAATCCTCATTAAGGATATAGGGAGAAGCTGGAAAGTTGTTATCAGTGATTCTGATTGCTAGGAAGAGCAACGGTGTGCTATACAATCCATGAGGCATTAGTACAACAAAAGGTACATATGACAGGATGAGGACAGTTTGAGACCAGAAGAATGGCACCCTAGGCCTGCTTTGGAATGTGGACATCTGTGTATCATGGATGAGAAAACGGAGGAAACCAGGAAAAAGTAGGTTTCAAAGGAAAATTTTATTACTGTTACTGAAAAATTAGGTTTTTATTTTTGCACTTTTGATGAACAGTTTTCTTAAGAAATGTTTTATTGATGGGTGTGGTGGCACACACCTATAATTCCAGCACTAAGGAGGCTGAGGCAGGATGATCACTGTGAGTTCAAGGTTAGCCTGGATTACATGGTGAGTTCAAGGACAGCTTCAACTATCCAGTGAGACCGTCTCAAAAAATCTAAAAAGGATTGTTTTATTTTCCTTTTAACTCTACTACAATAAGTAACAATGTAAACATGACACTAAATGGCAGCTAACCTTTAATCTCAGGGTAGAAATTAGGACAGGAAGGAAGATGTGGCATAATAGAACATTTCTCTTCTCTCTAAATATGACAGCTGCTATACAACCACAGATTATTCCTGTCAGTAGAAACACAGAATCAGTGTTGCCATATAGTTCATTATTTCAGAGAAGTAAAAAAATTATGAATTTTAAGGAAATATATGAATTTTAATTATTGAGAATTGTCAATAATTTGAAATAAAAAAATTGTAGAACAGAAACATATAAGCTAAATAAAACCCAGTCAAAGGTCAATATTGAAATATCAATTTGTAACTGTGACCTGAAGCCCATAAGGTAATTAAAAAGACATGAAGTATAGTATCTGATTTTCTTATAAAATTTCAATATAAATTAATTCTAAGGATATACAATCATCATTTAAGGATAAAAGAACTGTGAGAGCTCTTTACTACACAGAATCAATTTTTCACTTCTAAGTCAAATGATGATAGGAATTGTCTATTGTTTACAAGTACCCAGTGGTCCAATCACCACAATTCAACCTTGGCAGAGCACTTCTGGTTACTCTAAGCTGATAGCATACAAGCTAGATATTCACAGAGATTTCATGCATCCTCTTTGACATTTTAATTATAAATGTGATACATTGATTTATCGGCATACCAAATAAAGGCATTCACTCTTAATAGATAAAAATATTAACATGTATGAAATGTAGGTATCTTATTTATTTATAATTGATTACTTAATTAAAATTTAAAAACAAGAGATACATGTGTTTTGTGTTTAATCAAAGTAAATCTCTGGCTTTAATATAAGCAAATAAGCTAATCATAAACTTAGTTGTAAATAGAGAATTAAATAAGGATTTATTCATTATCTGCTTCAATTTTACCAATGCCTGCCTATTGTCTGATGATTTTATACTTTCAGTGTTTGCACATATAAACTGTCTGCCATTTTTCAAAGATAATACAATATCACCTCCACCCAATTTAAAAAGCCTTTTGTGAATGCTTTTTTGGAATGAAAATAAATATTTCCTGTGATTTTGATGAAAAGCATTATTGAACACTAGTGGCAAATAAATTTACATGTTGCCAGCAAATCTTTCTCCTAGCTAATGCTACACATGTTTGACTAACTTCCAGTGAAATATTTATGCTAGATTCCCCTGAAAAATAATTGCAATTTCCAAAAATAGCTGTAATGAGAAATTGTAGTTTGAGAAACAAATGTTTCTTTATGGTTCAGTAGAAGTTTAGATTCAGGTATCAGTGAATAAGGAGATCTTGTTATTTCTACTCCATACCCTGCATAGTGATAGTAAGCAAAACTTGATAATTCTAGTTATTGTAAATATCTGACTATCTTTGTTAGCGAAGGCTCTTCCCTATAGATTGTATGCCTCATCTGTAATGTAGTCATCATCTATGCTGATAAGTATTCCTGAAGGTATTGGAAAGCCGAGCAAGGCTGTTTTCTGAAGCAGAGATTAAACAGAGAATAAAAAATATTCCTGACATACATGTTCATTGTATTTCTTGAATTCAGTACTCAAGTTCTTTAAAGTCCTAATAATGTGTTACTAAAGTATTAAGAGAGAAAAAAATCTAAATAGTTTAATAAAAAACAGAGAGATGGTTTGCTACTCCAGAAATTAAAAAAATAAGTAGAAAATCTTGTTATTTGGGGTATTTTTCAATAATTGAAGATAGTGAGGGCTGCCTTGCCAACACATGTACTTAAAGATAAAAGCTAAGGAAATCAGAGGTTTTGGTACTTCCTGTTAGGAAATTATAAATTCAATTGATTTTTTCACCAAAGTGATTAGTTGTTAAAAACAATCTATTTGAAGCAAGTGATAATTTAAGCCATGCCTATGTGACATTAAAATAACAGACCAAATTACTGGGAAAATTATAATCGTGCATATTGGATTCACTTACATTTGGCTATTAATAGCACTTTTTGATCTGCATCCTTCCATTGCAGGATCTTGGAGTGTCAGGCACAACTTCATAAACCCACAAGACCTGTACAAAAAGAAAAGTGAGTGTTCAGGGTGAGAGGACCTGGCTTCTGCTCTGGATCACTCAGGGTTTATATGCACTACTAAAAAGACAGCATTCAGCTTTTCCATCCCTACTCTTACAGTTCTATATTTACCACTGGCTTTTCCATGCTGAGCAGAGAGCCTGACCAGCTTTCTAAGACAGAGTTGGGAAAGAGAGCTGAGAATCCCAAGAAGTCTCTGGGCCCCTTCCATTCTCTGATAAAGATTAAGAGCCCTTCCCCCTCTTGATTACATCCTATCCTCTCTCATGTTGTGCTCTCTGTGACTCATGATGCCAGTGCCATATTCCATATTCAGGTTAGTATTTCTCAGGAGATCCAGATCCAAAAGCTTTCCCAACCTTGATAAAGCAAGAGCTGTAATTTAGTGCTTTGCTTTGGAAAATCCACTGAACTATTTGAATCTACAGTTAAATCTATTCAAGCTTTATATTTCTTGTCACATCTTTAGCCCAGAAGTCCTTAACACAGAAGAGTGATCAATAAGATTTGCTTGTCTACAGTTTGGCTCAGCATAAAAATAGATTTGGAAATGTGGTTCTTTTATGCTTCCAAAGCAGTTAACATATGTAGGGTGACTCTGATTCCAGGGTTACCAACATTACTCAAGGGTAAAATTTGATACTTCAGAATCATCATAGAGCTTTCAAATACAGAGATGTCTCAGGGATTTTTGACTCAGTGTGGTTGGGATCATGTCCAGAATTTGCTTATTAATTTTTTTGATAATATTCAGATAATATTGAGGCATAGTTAGAGTTGAGTATCACTTAAACTAGATTTTGCTCATTAGATTATTATTGAGGACTATTTCATAATTAGGTTTCTTGGCTATATAGTAAAAAATACATTTTTCCTTTCCTTAATTATGAGAAAGAAAAAAATGCAGGAAATTGTCTTTTTCTGTCTTTCCTTAGATATGTAATGCTCAAGCAAAGATTTTCAGTATCGAACTGATGATGCTCTGTCAGGGTTTAACTCCAGAGTTCACTTTTCTCCAACTCTTCTTGATGAATGGTGAGAGGAAGCCCTAGATGACTCCAGTCCATTACTGAAATGAATAGGCAAGCCTCATAAAAAGCATCCCTGGCCAAGCCATCGATATTGTAAAAACAAGTTCCCTGTGGATTTCAAAGTACGTATCTCTTTCAATTAAAACATCCTATGTGGCTTTCATGTGTATGGGTGACTAATTAGGAGAGTTCATCATCACTGTCAGAAGAAAAAGTTGCTCTCCTTGGCAACTCAGAAAATCTTAACAAGAGCACTTCTGCCATCTATTGTTCGAAGCCTGCAAAATATTCGTAGGATTTGGAAGGAAATAGCTCTTCTCCTTCCAGGGTAAATGAGTTTTCGCTTTCCATTGCCAAGGTCAATTCAGAGTTGCTTGGGTGTGAGGTAAAACAGTAATACTTATGGGGAAAACTGTACATTATTATTCTCACTCAATGAACAAACTGAACTCCAACAAATTAGAACATTAAAATCATGATTCATTTGTGTGCCCCACATTCTGATTAGATTGGATCAATTAAATTAGGGTACCAAAACACCAGATGTATTTACAGCCCCATCCAAACTCTAGGCTGTAGTGTGTGGTTTCTGCATGAAGTTTATATGCTTGAAAAATTTGCTCTGCCTTATAAATTAATGGAGTCTCCAGTAACTGTAACTTGCTTTAACTTTCAAGAAGAGGTTAACAGTGAAGACTGCAATTTTTGGTGGTGAAACTCATATTTCAAAGACTACAATTCACATCAAAATGTTCTTTTCATATAAAAACTCTTTGGCTCACAGCTCAGTCGACTGAACACCTCTATCAGCTGAGCGATAATGACACGGATACTTAATCTTCCACCTTGGCTTCCTCAGCTGGAAAATTATAAGCCTGAACTTACTCTCAAAGTCAAGATGATGAGAAATAGTGTCTTAATTGCTTTTCTCTCATTGCTAGGAAAAAATACCTGGCACCCAAAGTTAAAGGGAAAAGGGTTTATTAGCTCACTGTTTGTAGAGGTTTCAGTCCATAACCAGCAGCTCCAAAGCAGAGTGGCATATGGCAGAGGGGTGTCAGAGAGGAGAAACAGTTCATAGAGCCCACATGGTAGCAAAAGCAACAAGGGAACCTTAACAGGGTCCTTCTGCCTCTTTTATCTTAACTAGATTACTGGAATTAGGGCAGTGCCAAACCAATCAGTGGACTGATTTAGTAATCACACACCCTTGATCCCAGCATCACACACTCTAGATCCAGCCACCTCTGAAAAAACCACCTATGATCACATGAGGCTTTGAGGGGACACTAGACCAAAACTATAACAAACACTACCACACACAAGTTTTATACAAGAAGAGATATACAGGCATGCCCTTTTCCCTAGCCAACAAAAGAACCATGGGACAAATAATTTGAATAGAGAAATAAATTCAAAGCAAAAGTAATCTAAGGATGATAACCAGGATTTTTGCTTGACTTGTAAAATTATCCTTTTCTGTCATAAACTAAAAATAAAAGACAGCTAATGATTAATTTTCATCAAGACAATTTCCCTAACCATCACTTTGGGAGTAATCTATATCTGACTTTTCCGGTTGCTACTTTCATTCACCAATGAAAGAAAGTATAATAAAAATGTACTATACACACTGATTCCCTTCAAAAAATGTGAAAAGAAGACAATGTGGCACAAGGGAGTGATGGGGATGATTAAAGTGCATTATGCATATTTTCAAATCTGCTCAAATTAAACCCATTAATCTGCATAACCGTATACACTAATAAAAATGTTGGCCAAAAGAAAGTAAGTAGCATCAATTGAGTATTTACTATATGCTAGGTATTGTGACATAGCTGAATATCTCATTTAATATAAAGACTCTTGGCCAGGCATGGGGTTGCCTTTCTATAATCCCAGCCCTCAGCACTTGCAAGACTGAGGGAAGAGGATCACTGCATGTTCAAGGCCAGCCTGGGCTACATAGTGAGACTCTGGCTCAAAAACTGATGATGATGATGATGATGATGATGATGATGATGATGATGATGATGATGATGACGACGATGATGATAAAATAAAATGAGGCTCGTCAGGAGTGGTGGGTGTAGGAGTATTACTATGAATTTGAGGAGAACCTGTGCTATACTGAGTTTAAGAACAGCCCAAACTACATAGTTAGACTTTGTCTTAAAACAACAACAGGAGTGGAGCTGCAGGCTCACAGGCAGAGGTGTTATGGACCCTCGAAGTGAGCATCCAAGGCAGTGAATAACAGCTCAAGTCTGCAATTAAAAATGGCGTTCAATAAAACTACACTGCAAAAAATTGGAAAGAAACAAAATGAAAAAAGTAAAAAAGTTGAGGAAGAAGGCCCTGAAGAATTTGTGGACCATTGTATAGTGAATGGGAAGGTGGAGTATTTTCTGAAGTGGCAGGGATTTACAGATGCTGAAGATACATAGGAACCTGAAGAAAATTTAGATTGTCCAGGATTAATTGAAGCATTTCTTAATTCCCAAAAAGCTGGTAAAGAAAAAAAAGGTACAAAAAAGAAAATCTTTATCTGACAGTGAATCTGATGCTGGCAAATCAAAGAAGAAAAGAGATGCTGCTGACAAACCTAGAGGCTTTGCTAGAGGTCTCGAACCCGAATTGGTGCCACAGACAAAGTGGAAATTGATATTTCTCATGAAATGGAAAGATTCAGATTAGGCTGAATTGGTGCTGGCAAAAGAGGCAAATGTGAAATGTTCTCAAATCGTAATTGCTTTTTATGAAGAGAGACTATCTTGGCATTCCTGTCCAGAAGATGAAGCTCAATAACATATATATATAATGTGTGTGTGTGTGTGTGTGTGTGTGTCTTGGATTTTGATTTACTAGTGTGAAAAGAACAGCATTCTAATGAAAATCAAGTTTAGTATGTTGGTTTTGAAAATAGTATTTGGGGAAGTTGTTGAGTTTTATTTGTTTTGCATCCATAGCACTGGTTGCTTTGAACAAATAAAAAGCTTTTGTAAATCAGAGAAAGACACAACCAAAAAAGAGAACTATAGGTCAATCTCTCTAATAAACATAGATACAAAAATCCTCCATAGGATACTGGCAAACAGAATACAGAGGATAATCAAGAAGATCATACACCCTGATCAAACTGGATTTATCCCAGGGATGCAAGAATGGCTCAACATATGTAAATCAATAAATGTAATACAGTATATTAACCAAGCCAAGGACAAAAAACATATGATCATCTCAATAGATGCAGAAAAAGCAATCAACAAAATCCAACCCCCATTCATGTTAAAAACACCAAGGAAAATTGGAATAGATCGTCTTTATCTCAACCTGACAAAGGCTATTATGAAAAATCAACAGCCAACATCATACTAAATGGTCAAAAACTGAAAATCTTCACGTTAAAATAAGGAATAATATAAGGATGTCCACTATCACCACTCCTGTTCAATACAGTTCTGGAAACATTAGCCACAGCAACCAGACAAGTGAAAAAAATTAAAAGGAATAAAGACAGGAAAAAAGAAGTTAAACTGTCATTATTTGCTGACAATATGATACACTACACAGAAGACCCAAAAAAATCCACCAAAAGACTTCTAGACTTAATTGACAGATTCAGTAGAGTAGTTGGATACAAGGTCAACACTCAAAAATCAAAAAGCCTTTTGAAAACAAATAACAAACTCACTGAGAGAGAAATTAGGGAAACAATTCTTTTCACAATAGCATCCAAAAAAAAGAGAAATATCTAGAAATCAATCTAACAAAGGAGGTAAAAGACCTCTACATTGAAAACTACAGCATTCTAAAAAAAGAGATCAAAGAGGATATAAGAAATTGGAAAGACATCCCCTGTTTCTGGAGAGGAAGAACCAATATAGTGAAAATGGCCATACTTCCAAAACTGCTATGTAAATTCAATGTAATCTCGATTGAAATCCCAACAGCATATTTCACAAAACTAGAGAAACCAATCCAAAAATTCATTTTGAACCAGAAGAGAACTAGAATAGCAAAAACAATTCTAGGTAACAGAGACATGGCAGGGGGTATCACAATCCCTAACTTGCAACTCTACTACAAAGCTACTGTGATAAAAACAGCATGGTACTGGCAAAGAAATAAACCTGAGGATCAATGGAATAGATTAGAAGATACAGAAACAACTCCAGAAATACTCAGCTACCCCATCTTTGACAAAGGATCCAAACATCCTCACTGGAGGAAAGATAGCCTCTTTAATAAATGGTGCTGGAAAAACTGGATTTCAACCTGTCAAAGACTAAAATTAGACCCCTATCTTTCATCATGCACTAAACGAAAATTGAAGTGGATTAAAGATTTAAATATTAAAACAGAAACACTAAACTTGCTGGAAGATAAGTTAGGTAGAACTCTTGAAAACATAGGCATAGGAAAAGACTTTATGAACAAATCCTCAGTAGCATGGGAACTAGCACAAAGAATCAACAACTGGGATTTCATCTTATTAAAAAGCTTCTGCACTGCAAGAGTAAACACCACCAGAGCTAACAGACAACCTACAATGTGGGGAAAAAATTTACCACCTGTTGCTCAGACAAAAGTCTACTATCTAAAATATATAAAGAACTCAAAAAAATCAGATGCTCCCATATATAAAGACTCAATCCAAAAATGGGCATCTGAAATGAACAGACATTTCTCACACATACATACAAAAGCAGCAAATAAACATATGAAAAAGTGTTCAACATCACTGGTTATTCGAGAGATGCAGATGAAAACAACACTGAGATTCCACTTCACTCCAGAAAGAATGGCTGGTATCAAGAAATCAACCAATAACAAATGCTGGTGGAGTTGTGGGGAGAAAGGAACCCTTTTCCATTATTGGTGGGAATGCAGACTAGGGCAACCATTGTAGAAATCAATATGGAGATACCTCAAACAACTAGGATGAGGGATCCCATTTGAGCCAGCTATTCCTCTACTGAGTATCTTCCCCAAAGAATTAAAAATATCATACCACAGCTATGTATGTGCACCCATGTTTATAGCGGCACTGTTTGTAATAGCTAAAATTTGAAAACAGCCCAATTGCCCATCAACTGGAGACTTGATAAAGAAAATGTGGTTTTTGTATAAAATGTAGTACTGCTCAGCTATGAAGAATGAGAAACCAGAGGCATTTATAGCTAAATGGATGCACATTGAGTCCATACTCTTAAGTGAAATAAATAGGACAAATGTGTAAATACCGAATAGTTTCTCTGGTGTGAAAAGCTAAAAATGTGGATAAGGATCAAAATGTATAAGTGATAAATAGAATAGGAAGAAAAGGTCCAAACAAGTAGGGTAAGTGGGAGGGGTAGAGGAAAGGAAAGAAGGGAAAAGAAAAAAAAAATGAGAAAAAAAATCTTTTGTAGTTGCTTCCTTTATCAGAAAACAGCATTTGATAGCCTAATATATTTCCTCTGCTTTTCTAAATATTGGGAAGATTATCCATAGTCAAAATGAAACAGAACTCAATTTTATCTCACATGCTTAAGGGCCATTCTGAGTTTTTTGTTTGTGCATAAATAAAATACTTATGTAGATGGTTTTTGTTTTGTTTTTAAACATTCACCAAAACAAAAACTGTGAGTGGTCAACCCATGTTTGAGGTGCCATCATTCTGAGCAACCTAAGAAATAAATCCCTTACAGTTAAATTGAAAATTTTCCTGAAGTCATAACCTTTCAAGTTAAATAGATGATTTTGTGATTAATTGAGCAGTTTAAAGTGAGTATTTTCAAAAGAGCTGTATCAGCTGTATCTATGTCTTTGTCACAAAAATGGAGCAGTTTGCTCTCAAAATTCCTGAAAAGAAACATTGTATCACTACCAACAAGTTCCCCACCCAAATAAGGTAACTAGTCAAAACCTGGTTTGTTTGAATTAGCTAAGGAAGATTTGGTAAGGGAACATTAAAGATTCCTCATGACCCATTCCTTAACAAGAAGTTGAACTCTGTACTCAAAAGTCAGGATTCGTGGATGTCTAAGACTTGGGTCATGGAAACCTACTGAGTGGCTAGAGGTGGCCACAATTAAGGACTTGCTAGAATAAATGAGTGAACAAACTTGTAATCTAAATTATTGAACTGCATGTTTTTCTTGACCCCAACTTGTTCCTTACATGTGGCCTCAATCTTTTCAGTTTTTGGATTACTGTTTCAACAGAAGGCAGGAAAATAACTTTGTAGTAGTCAGAATGTTATCCTACTGTATATTGTTTCCTTTATTGTAAATATTGGTGAGCAGTGGTCAATGAATAGTTTTATATTGCTTAAAAAAAAACAGCAGCAGCAGCAACAAAAACTTTGAGAAGTAGTCATAATTTCTTCTATTCATTTGTGAAGAAACTGACATTCAGAGAAGTAACCACATCAAAGGACCAAAGCAAGAACACAACGCAACTGTAGCAAAGCTCTGTTTGATGCCAAAGCTGTGCTATTTGTGGAGAATGAAAGAACGTCCAAAATGCTTACTCCACCCTTTCCTCCCAAATTTCATCGATTTTTTGTACCAAAAACTGTCCCCTTAGCTCTACTAGGTATAAAAAATGATCTTGAAGAGATCCCATGCTTCTAGGGCAGAGAAGCTGAGCCGGTCCCAGCACCAGGAAGGAAGCTCTCCTGCTGCCATCCCAAGCCCCTAGGGCAGAGAAGGTGAGCCACGTGGGCACCAGAAGCGCCCCTCACCCATGTGGAAATGAGAAGACACATAAAGAAGCCTCAAAAACAGACTTCTGGATCACCTACAGCAACCCCTAAGGGAAATGAGAAGGAACAATCTGATACTCAACTACCTGGACTCTCTGAACTGGCAACAAAAGAGGATCTGGGAAAAATGAAATCAGAAATAATTACTCAGATAACAGCAAAGATTGTGCTCATGGTGCA
>NW_004624791.1:10860456-10886297 GCF_000247695.1 Heterocephalus glaber
AATGAAGAAGTCAAATTGTCATTATTTGCAGATGACATGACACTCTATGTAGAAGACCCCAAGAACTCCACCAAAAGTCTTCTAGACTTAATAACCAAATTCAGTAAAGTAGCTGGATTCAAGGTCAACACACAAAAACCAATAGCTTTCCTCTACAACAACAGCAGACTTACTGAGAGAGAAATAGGGCAGACAATTCCTTTCACAATAGCACCCAAAAAACTGAATACCTAGGAATCAACCTAATGAAAGAAATCAAAGACCTCTTCTCTGAAAGCAATAGCACTCTGGAAACAGAGATTGAAGATGATATCAGAAAATGGAAAGACATACCCTGCTCTTGGGTAGGAAGAATCAACATATTGAAAATGGTTATACTTCCAAAACTGCTACATAGATTCAATGCAATCCCAATTGAAATTCCAGTGGCATACTTGACAGACCTCGAGAAAACAATCCAAAAATTCATTTGAAACAAGAAGAGACCTAGAATAGCAAAAGCAATTCTAGGCAACAGATACATGGCAGGGGGTATCAATTTCCCAACTTGAAACTATACTACAAAGCTACTGTGATAAAACAGCATGGTACTGGCAAAGAAACAGGCCTGAGGACCAGTGGAACAGATGCAGAAACAACTCCAGACACACTTAGGCACCTCATCTTTGACAAGGCAGCCAAACACTCTCACTAGAGGAAAGATAGCATCTTTTATAAATGTTGCTGGTAAAACTGGGTTTCAGCTTGTCAAAGATTACAACTAGACCTATATCTCTCACCATGCACTAAACTGAAATCAAAATGGATTAAAGATCTAAATATTAAAACAGAGACACTGAACCACCTGGAACAGAGGCTAGGTAGAACTCTTGAAGATATTGGTGTAGGAAAAGATTTTATGAGCAAAACCTCAGTTTCCTGTGAACTACCACAAACAATTAACAAGTGGGATCACTTCCTATTAAAAAGCTTCACAGCCAGGGAAATCACCAACAATGTGAAGAGACAACCCACAATGTGGGAAAAAAGTTTCACCTGCTGTCCCTCAGACAAAGGTCTACTATCTAGAATCTATAAAGAACTTGAAAAAAATCAGACCTCCCATATTTAAAATCCCAATTCAAAAATGCACGTCTGAAATGAACAGACATTTCTCAGACAAAGAAGTAGAAATAGCAAATAAACACATAAAAAAAGTTCAATATCACTGGTTATTTGAAAAATGCAAATGAAAACAACACTAAGATTCCACCTCACTCTAGAAAGAATGGCTGCTATCACAAAATCAACCAATAACAAATGCTGTCATGGCTGTGGGGAAAGAGCAACCCTTCTCCACTGCTGGTGGGAGTGTAGACTGGTGCAATCACTGTGGAAATAAGTATGGAGATACCTCAAAGAACTAGGACCAGAGGTCCCATTTGACCCAGGTATTCCCCTGCTGGGTATCTTCCCCAAAGAATTAAAAGAATCATACCACAGCTATATATGCACATCCACATTTATAGTAGCACAATTTGTAATAGCTCAAACTTGGAAGCAGCCCAATTGCCCATCAACTGGAAACTGGATAAAGATAATGTGCTGTTTTTATAAAATGGAGTACTACTCAGTCACAAAAAATGAGAAATTAGAGACATTTATAGCTAAGTGGATGCACATTGCGGCAATACTCTTAAGTCAAATAGGACACATGTTTAAATACTGAATAGTTTCTCTAGTGTGAGAAAGTGAAAGTGTAAATAAGGAGTAAAAGGTATAATACATAATGTGAAATAGGAAGAAAAGGGGCAAAGTGGGGGAAATGGGAGGGGTAGGGGAAAGGAAAGAAGGGAAAAGAAAAAATATGAGAAAAGGAAAACACGGAAACAAAGTCTTTGTAAATAGGGAAGGGTGGAGACGTTGAAGGGAGGGCAGGGGAATGCCAAGTAAATAAGACCAAGTGAGATTATGAAAAGTGTAAATTTCCAATGATGAATGTAATTGTATTGTATACCTAAAATGTACCAATAAAATTAATTTTAAAAAAAGAGTGGTTTAGGGAGGGAGCAGGAGAAAACAAAGATGTGTTTGGTGGTAGACGAGGCTGCACAGTAATTATTATAACAGTTAATACTCAGTCATAAAAGTAATTATAATAACCAAAATATTATCATGCCATTACTAACTACCATCACTTTAAAGAAGTTCACATTTTTAACTCCTTTAATCCCATAACAACATAAGGTACTGTTATTTCCATTTTACAGATGATGAAAGAAAGACATAAAGAGGATACAGACTCCTTCACGGTCCCACAATAAATGGTAGCATAGGTAGGGCTTGACCCAAGCATTCTGTAGGCATGTCTCAAATCCAGGATCTTTATCAAGGTGAGGCACTGTCATGGTACTTGGCACTTTGATCAGATTGTTCTATTTCTTCATTCACTATCTAATAGAAAACAGGAAATAAACATAAAGAACCAAGTCTCTCATGATGGTAACACTTAAACTTGAAACAAAATTAAATGTACTTTTGAAAAATGAGTCACTTTAGAGATGTCTGGCCCATTGGCAGTGTGGTACTAATGTTCCTGAAAACATGATTCACTGCCATGGTGGGAAAAAAACACCTGAACCATTCCTGGGCCATTATTGACATCGCAAACATAAGACAATTCCATCGCGGTTGTGGTTTAGCTCTAGAATGTCCCCTAAATCACTCGTGTTCATACATAGGGCTCTTGGAAGTGACTGGATTAGGGGTGCTGTACCAAATGTGATGAATGTCCTCTTAGGAGGTAGGGTGTGGGTGAGCAGGTTCCTGGGGCTGTGCCCTGGAAAGGTCTATCTTCCTTCAGTATTCCTCTTTGCTCTCTGCTTCCTGGTGCCAGCTTTTTTTCAGTGGCAGGCTCTTCTACTATGTTGTTTCTGAGTTTGAACCTGCCAACCATGGACTGATGCTTAACTGTGAGCCAAAATGAATCTGTCCTCTTTTAAGTTGCAGTGTCAGGTATTATGCCATGGCAGCAAGAAAATGACCAAGCCAATGGCTGTGAATGTACACACTGCTGTTCCTGTGACACAAAATTTCCCATTCACAAGGTAGTACTAATAAAACCATTGTTTAATAACAGCAGTTCTTTTCTATTAGTTTGGGCAATATTTGCAATAATACATCTGGAAGCTGATGGCAACATTTGAAAACATTTATGGCTTAACAAGAATGAGCAAAAAATAAGAACCAAGATGGATTGTGTAAAGGTGCAAATTTCCAATGATGAATGTCATTATATTGTGTACCTTAAATGTACCAATATAATTAATAAAAAAAAGTTTAAGACAAATACGTACTTAGTCCTCAACCCAACATTTTGTTTGGTTTCAATTCATTTATATCATACTTTTTTACCCATGTGAGGTAGACTACTTCCCCAACAAATTCGGGAAGCTCTTGCTGTGGAAGGCCCTTGATGAAATTGAGGGTAACAGAGGCGCTCCAAGACTGAGGTCAATGGTTCCCAAACCTGGCTAATAATCAGAACCTCTAGTCAGAGTACTACCAACACAAGCTCCCAAACTCTGCCCTGGGGCTTCTGATTCTGGCTTTAACACAAATATCCATAATTTGCATGTTATATCTCCCTAAATGATTATAATCAGATACTAGTGTGAAGATTTTATATCTGAATATCTCAAGAAGCAGTATGGAGCTGTAGACCTCCAATTAGCTGGGCAGGAAGGGACCTATTTTTATAGAGATTTCATAGGATCAGATCACTGAAAGGACAAAATGCCACAGGGCATGCTGAGCGAAGGACGAGGGGCAGGGTGAGCAAGAGTGTGCAGACCAGTACCAAGGTCAGGCCTGTTGCCAAACTAACACTTCTTGTCTTGGTTGGATCTCAAGACTTGTACTGGAACTTTGGTTTGTGGGAAGCTCCCTGAAAATTTAATAATAGAGACAAGAAAAGTTATGTATAGCTAAATATGATAATGAACTTCATCAATAATTTCATCAGACTCTGAAGGAGACCAAGCAATTTCAAACTTTAAACAACGTAGATGATTAGTGATTCCACTACCCTCATCATGGTCAAGAACCAGACTTCCATGTTCCCAGATATGAGCACAAGACTATCCAATCCAATCATAAATTATAAATTATAAACTATAAACTAACTCTGTTCTACACAACTCTACAGTCCGAATTCCCTCCACACATGCAGCCCCATGTCTAGACCCGGATGGTGTTGGAGGAGATTTATATAGGAGCACTGGTCAATCTAGAGTTACACAACAAGTGGATCTTAACTCTTACTCCTCACCTGATTCACAAGTCTGTGTCTCACGCAGCCACATGGCATGGGGCCATATAATAACTGACTTCCCCCAAGAGTCACTTCAATACTGAAAGGAATCAAGATGTAATTATACATAGTCCTGAAATAAATTACTACTTGGACCCTGAACAAAAAGCATAACTCTTTTGAAAGGGACATTCCTGCACTCCTGTGTCAAAACTTCTTTAAGACAGCAGTGCATGTCATCAGGGAGGATACAGGACCTGGACTCCTCCAGAGTGTTAAAATACAGTCAGTAAGTCAGTCTGTCTCTCTCCTCCCTCTTCCTCGTTTTCTTTTCATCTCCTTCACCCTCTCCCCTCCCCTTTCCCTGTCCCTTTTCAGACCCCTGTCAGCCCATACATTTACACACAGACTCACTTTAAAAACTGTGCCTTTGATCCTTGTCTTTTACCATGGAGCAACACATGTGCTAACATAGTATTCTGTGCACTGAGTTTTAATGTGGATTTCATATGCAACTATCACATATGGACACATAGACACACAAGTAGCTTTACAAAAACGATTCTTAAGAATAAATACCCTAGGCAACTTTTATCAATCTTCTTACACTACCACAGAAACTGATTTTCAGTGTATCCAGCTGATGTAGGAATAAGGTCAATGGCTTCAAACTGCTTACATATCAGAGTTGAAACCTAATGTCTAAAGATGTTTTTATACAGAACTTCAGAGTCTATTTTGGTGTAGAAATTGGAAGAAATGACAGTAAATTGTTTTACCAGAAATGATCTACAATCACTTTTCTACTGTAGATAATATATACAGATTTAGTTTACTGTTTTCAGAACAAGCAGGGTTATCTGGGGTATTTTCTCAATTTAAAAGTTAAAGAATCAACCCTAATTTACAAAATAATTTTAAAAAGTAAAACTTCTGCTTTATCACATATAAATATTTACATTTTATCACTTTGTAGATGACAAGGACACATCAATACGGCAGAAAGACTTCTCCAAGCAAAATGAAAGTGTTTTCATCCTTTCTCTTTTCTTTATAGGAATCTCCAAATTAGCAACAGTGACAATCTAGAAAGCAAAAATGGGTGATTAGAAGAAAAAAGTTCTCATGATTTAACTATTATGCTAAAGTACAAGGAGCGAATTTAAATTTCAAAATTTTATTAGAGTAAAAACATATCGCCATTAATTCTGCTCAGAATCCTCCTCCTTGCTTCAAACAGCACTGAACACATCATCTGTGCCACTTTCCAAAGCAGTTCTAGAAGTTCTCTTCTGAGACAGTCTTTAGGAAGTGTGATCAAAAATACCATGAATGCTGCTTCCCAGGGAGTCCAGGCTGGTAAACACACGACGGTGTGTCCTCACCCACCTTATTCTCTGCAAATTCTGGCTCTCCAAAGTCACAATGACCACCAAAGATAAACATTTTGAGTCAACTCAGGACACTGAGGCAGTCAGGACAGAGCAAGCAACTAAACTTGATCACAAAAAAGAACTTCAAAATGGCTTCAGAAAATAGCAAAAGCAATGTGCTAAGTGTGTTTGGAGTGAGGGGTTTTCGAAAGGATTAATGATAATATGTCTTTTACTGTAGTATTTTTAAAAATGTAAACACATCATATGCTTTGTCACACCTCATATCTAACTCGCCTGGAACACAGGACCATTCCCAGCTCATAGCTATTGAGTGCTTCAGGTGAACAAGAAAGAGAGGAGCCCCATCACAAAAGTCAGAAGTGCTCCTCAGACAAATTCAGAATACACTGGGAAGAACTAATTTCTCTGTGGACGTGGAGGGATAACTCGAGTCCCTGCAAGGTACAGGCGTTGGAAACAACAGGCAGGCACACCCCCAAGGATTTCAATTTTGTCAAGTTAAGTAGTCACGTGGCAAATTAAAGGGCTGTGGATTTAGCTCAGTGGTTTTGCCACCTGCTGTGCAAGCACAAGGACCCGAGTTCGATCCCTGGTACCAACAAAAAAAAAACAAAACAAAACATGGCAATTTAAAAAAGACTCAGATCCACAGAGAACATACTGACAGTCTTTCAGGGAAACAAATTTTTAAAAATTAAAAATAACTGGCTGGTGGGCCGGGGACTTAGCTCAGTGGTTCCAATGCCAGTCTTGCAAGCGCAAGGTCCCGAGTTCGATCCCCAGTACAAAAAAAAAAAAACAAAAACTGGCTGGATTTTCTAATGATAAATTTCTAATGATAAATTTGAAGAAGTGTTGGTTGAATTGGGAGTTGTGAATCTTTGCCCACAAATCTTCAGTCAGATATTTATTTCTCCACTAATTTAGGAGAAATTTGGATGGGGAGGGCCGGTGGATCTTGCTTCAAGGCTGGCTCCAGTCTACAACACTGTGTGACAAGGAGTCCTGTCACTCCTGTAACCTTTAAAAAAACATAATACCAGCGTCACGTATAGTCTGGAGTAAGAAAAAGTGAAGAGAGGAGAGACATACCCCACCTCTTGTAAAGTAAGCATATTATCCAAAAAGTTAGGAAGGGGAGAAATACAGACTAAGACTCCTGATGAGGATACCTGAAAAGAACTTTAAATATTAGCAAATAAAATCGAACAGCTCTCAAGCTCATTAATATCTCCTTACAAATACACGCCAAGGAGAAAATCTGAGTACCAAAGAACAGCCAGTTTTCATTTCTTCATTTCTGACTGGAGATGATCCTCGGTCACTGGGCAGGTCCCTGGAAGTATGAAATTTGATGCGTGATTTTAATGAACTAAGATTGTGGTGTCACAGGAGGGTCTTGCTGGAGATTCTGTCTCTTTTTCTTCCACTTCAAGCAGGGCTTTCCCGGGACAGCAGCTTCTTTGTTATCAGCGCCAGGGGGCGCCCGTCTCCGCTCACGCTGCTGCACCGCGCACCTGGCCACCCGCCCGGACCCCTCAGGAGGATCTTGGGGCCGTGTGGAGGAGAAGGGAGGATGGGAGGCGGAGCTAGGCAATGTTTTTCCCTGGGGAGAGAAAACGGGTCCAAACCACACGTGTTAGTCTGCAAGGAGATCAGAACTAGTAGGGGAGAAGAGGCTCAGAGGGCGCTTTCACCGCAGAGAGGCGCCACTGGGCTGCACCCCACCCCACCCCACTTTACCAGCGAAATCTGGCGGCAGAGTCCGAGCGACCCTGCAGGTCACCTCATAACCCTTTGTCTCCGAGGCGTGGGGGGCCGTGATCTCAGGGCCGAGTGCTAGAGCCAAATGGTTTTCCCGCCTGGAGGCTGATGAGGACCGCGGGCCAGGTGGAGAGAGGTAGGTGTACGCAAGGAAGAGCGAGCCGAGCCCAAGGTGCTGCCTGCAAGAGTTACCTCTTCCCTCTTGGAACTGTTATAAAAAAAAAAAAAAAAAAAAAAAAAAAGGTTTCTTCCGTCAGGTGCAAAAATAAACATAAGGAGTGAGCGCAGGTTTGCTTGCATTTGCTCAGTGCGCGGAGCGCGCGCCCGTTCCAGCTGCTCACACGACTGTGACTGACTCCGGAAAAACAGGGCTCAGGGTCCTCAGGAGAAAGGACCCCAGAGCCCAACACTGGTCACCTGTGACACTGACCTTTCTGCGAGGGCCGGCTGGGGTTTGAGCCGAGCCGGAGCAACATGAGGAGGGGTCCGACCGCTTAACAGTAGGATGCCGCGTGGGGTAGACAGCACCGTCCCAGCCCTGCTTCATCGTGCCAGAAGTTCTAAAGCAGGGGACGCTATTTCATTCTTCAGTAAATATCCTTAGGAAGTAGGCCCCAGGAGTGAACAAAGACCACAGCTGAATTTTAAATTCTGCCGCGGATGAGGTTTAAATTCCAGGTGCTTGCATGTCAGAGACGGCAGCGGGTTCTCGCCGAATGGCAGTGATTCCGGAGGATGCCCAGAGCGGAGAGAAAGTCAGATTTCCCAGTCTTTCTCTGAGCCCTTGGTAACCCAGGGATTCTCCCCTCCTTATGGACCTGCGCTTGGCAGAGCAGGTGGACGCGAGCCGAGGACTCGCACCCAGCACACCCAGGAGGATCTCAGGCGGATCCCAGTGCTGTCTCCAGAGCTGGCCTGAGTTTCAGCGGGCAGGTTCTCAGTTCAGTGCCTCCAGTGACGTTTCATCCCCAGACAGCTTCCACTGTTGTGAAGTGCGCGCATCGGTATTGGCACTGTCCAGTCTGTGGATGTTGCTGAGGAATACTGAAGGTTTTCCTGATGCTTATTTATTATTTTTAAAAATAGGGGGTTCTGGGGAATTTACTACACAAACCAAAACGCTGTTCATTACCCCAACTTACTAATGGTCATAAAGTTGCAAAGATTTTACTTTTTGAAAATATGTTTCATATATTAAAGACAATACATTTTAAATGTACAATTTGAAATATTAGTTTGTACTGCTACATTGTAAATAAACATAGAAATAGTTTTATTTAATAATTTCAGTTTGAATAAGGGAACTCTCAATAGTGCAACTTGAAAAGAGTAAAAAAAAAATTGCAAAATACAAAATGAAATGGTTTTGCATTGTATTCCAGACAAAAATTCACATTAGAAGTATGGTGTAGGTGCTGGGGATTTAGCTCAGTGGCCCTACGCCTGCCTAGGAAGCCAAAGGTCCTGAATTTGATTCCTGTTACCTCCCCCACCCCAACTATGGTGTATACATACATACATAGTTGAATAATAAAGTTAAAACCTTAATATCTAACATCAAAACTTCTTTGCTTGACAACTTTGCTTACTATTCAAAGTAATGATTTTAATTTTTATTTATTATTCCTTCAAAATTAAAATTTCAATTAAAGTTGATTCTTACAGAGAAATCTCCAGATTATAACCGATCTAAACTGAACTCTTTAGTGAATGCCTGCACAAGAATATATCTGGGTACTCTTTGGACAGGGGAAAGTTGTTTGGTTTTGAGTGTTCCTTAGTAATATGCAAGATACTTGTTTTTCTGCCCAGTGGGATGCACTTTTTGTGTTAGGACACCGACAGAATGCCAAAGTGCACTTCACAGCAAAACTCAGGTTAGCCTTTACAATGACAAAGGAAATGTTAAGCCCATACAATTGAGAGAGAAGCTACAGTTGTCACTGTGAAGAAACTCTAGCCACTCAAGTAACTAGCAGCAGAGGATGCTTTCTTGATGTTATTGTTGCACAGTGTTCTTTGCTGGATATTCAGGCATGATTATAGAGGGGTCAAAAGGCTTAGCCAATGCTATGGATTGAATGTTTGTGTGCCCTACACATTAATTTGTTGAAGCCTAAATCCTCCAGTCTGATGTTATTTGTAGGTGGAGCTTTAGGGACCTAATTAGGTCACGAGGGTGGAGCCTTCTTAAATGGGATTAGTGCCCTTTTAAGAGTCTCTCTCTCTCTCTCTCTCTCTCTCTCTCTGTTAAGCAGTGACAAAGTTTATTTCAAAAGTAAAAGTGAAGAGTGAGAGAGAAACTGGCTCTGCAGAGCAAGCTTGGGTCAAGTAAAGATGAAAGTACACTCTGGATTACACAGGGTGGGCCATGGTGAGGAAAGCCATGATAGCCAAGAGCCCCTCTCTTAAATTCATCTTTATCTCTCTCCCTTGTATCTTTCTCTCTTGTATTTTTTTTTGCCATATAATGATACTAAAAAAATAAGCATCTACAAATCAGACCTGCCAGTGCCTTTGTCTTGGACTTCTGACCCGCAAAACTGTGAAAGAAAAATAATCTGTTGTTTAAGTCACCCAGTCTGAGGTGTTGTTAAAGCAGCCTAAACTGACTGAGAGCCTTCTTTAAATCAGCTACAGAGCACTGAAACAAATGCCATTTCTCTTTCTGAAAGGCAAACTAGAGGTGCTTCCCAGCCTACAAGCTGAGCGGAAGAAGGTGAGGGTATCCTGTCCCAGGAAAAACAGGTCCCTATGCGTAGAGACCAGGAAGAAATGCATCCTCCCAAGCTCCACTGGAATGTAGGGCACATGGAGATGCACTTCTAGAAGCTAGAGTTGAATTTTTCTTTCCTATATTCTTTGTTGGAGACCTGCAGACTCCTTGGTAATGATGAACTCTCAGTTCCCCAAACTGTCAGATAATCCTGAGCCTTTAGTCCCAGGGGTAGAATCTGTCTCTGAGAAGAGGAAATAGTTATTTCCATCCTTTCTTCAATACCTTGAAATCTTTCTGCAGATCTTCAGCTCCTCATCATAGCTCATCAGATCACTGGGTTTAGAACTTCCTACCATTTACTGTAACTCATGATCTCCCTGACAGGTAATGACTCAAGATGCTCCACTGCTTTGTATGGACACAGTGCATGGATTTCATTTCCTGTCTCCACAAAGTGTACATCTGCCCTTTTGATTGGGACTTTTTCAGTCTGCAGTCTGCATCACTTCATATGACTCTTCAGCTCATCTGCCCTCTTGCCCACATCAACCATGTTGGAAAATAATTGGTTTTACTTCTATTTCCAATGTGAATGCCCAGTTGCCTCTGGAAAAACACTCAACTTCCTTCTGGGTTCTTAGCCTGGACATCAAAATGATCTCTATTTTTTTATTGGACTTTTTCACACATCTCCTCATATTCCATAGAAGCTGCTACTTCTTTGATTTTTAGCTAACAGTCCTGAATATCTTACTCTTCCAAGTTTTGGATCCCTGAATGGAAATCCTGACACTTTCTTCAATTTTCTCTAATTGTTTTAAGTGTGTGTGTTTTAGATTCTTGGATTTGCTGTCCTCTTCTGGAGCTTGTATCTTTATTTCAGTATCAGACATTGGTTGTATTTGGCTGAACATTCTCTTATTATATCTTATGTTTCACTGTGGTAGAAATGCAATTCCTTAACCACAGGGTTTGGTTTGTCCAGAACACCAAGTACTTATGAATCTTCATCTTCTCCCATCGCGGTTTGAAATTTGATGATAGAATGGGAGCCAGTCCACAAAATCTTAAACCTGGTAGGGGAACAAGAAATATTCACAAAGCATCAGCCACTCTGAAGGAAGTGTGTCCTATAGCAAAGAAAAGAAGCCAGGGGAAAGAAGGAAGGGAGCAACAGACAGGCAGCATGTGTTGAGGTAGAAGAAGGAAAAGAGTTTGTCATCTTGAAGAAATAAAGACACAAAAGGACATAGAGGAGTGGGAGACCCCAGGAAGGAGGTAGCACATGTTTTCTGGAAGAAAAGAAATGTGAAGAGAGGAGTCTGGGAACTAATAGGGACCAGTAACCTCTGCTTAAGGTACAAATAAACAGGTGTCAGGAGTTGAACCCACAGCACAGGGAATTTTACCTGGGCTCAAGGTCACATAGCAGCTTTGGAGTCTGGCAGGTCCTATTCATAGGGAGGAACTTTAAGGATATTTACCCTCACTCCACAGGGTGCCTGGAAAATTAAATGCTATCCAATGTGTGAGTTGCTTGCATATGATCCTATACCCCTATCACAGGAGACATCCAATAACAAACATGCAGATTCCTAGCAGTTCTCCTGGCTAACCCTGTTGGGTTTTTCAAACCTGCAAATCCTTATCTTTCCCAAATTAATCTTCCTGAAAACCCCCTGCTGACCTAAGGGTAGATCCCAGCTTGGCTTCTTTGATTTCCCAAAATGTCCCTTGAAGGTACTTAGTGGGTGGTTGATATCACTGAGGGTGCCCAATTGAGAAGGCACTGGGTTCAGAGTCCAGACAATGAGTGCCACGCAAACTACTGAGCAGGAAAGAATCCAGATGGCAGGCCTGAAACTATTCTCTGGTAAGGCTTACTTCCAAGATTGGCCTCTGAAAAAAGTCTGGAAAGGTGAGTATCTCAACAGTTCCCAACCATTCTTATAATTGGTTAAGAATTGTTCGCCTTATCTAAATTGTTGAGGAAAAATATGATTTAGGCTAAACATCTGTTTTCCACCTGGAAGTCTGTAATTTTGGTGTGTGTTAGACATACTAGGCTTATGTGACTGGACTCAGTACAAATCTTGGACACTCAGTCTGTAATGAACTTCCCTGGTGCACCATAGAAAGGTGATTGTAACATATGGTGAGTGTTTACATTTAAAAATTATTACTGGAAATGATACATTACCATTACCCCCCCCCCCAAAAAAAACCCTTGTTTTGAACACATTTCTCATTTTTGTCACTTTCTGAAGAAGTTCTGGAAGTCTTCTTCATGAGAATCTCTATGAGGTGTGGCCCAAAATACAGAGAATGCTGCTGGCAAGTGCCATCCATTAGCAAGGTGGGATAATAAATATATTATAGTGTGTTCTCATCCACCTTATTCATCAGATCTTGTACCATTTGCCTTCTGACTCTTTCCTAAAGTAAAAATGACCATGAAAGGTAAATATTTTGAACCAGTTGACACAGAGGCAACCATAAGAGTACAACTAAAGAAACTTACAAAAAAAAGACTTCCAGAACTGCTTCAGGAAGTGGCAAGAATGCCATGGTGAGTGTTTTCAAAGTGATGGGGACTACTTGTGAGGTAGATGATACTGCTGTAATAAAGCTTTTAAAAATTTAATGATTCACTCCTATGTGACTCTATCAAGATAGGACCCTTGACAGTTTGCCCCTGGTTTCCTCCAAACTCCACCCCAGCTGTCTTTTTGTTTTTACTTTTTTAAATGTTTGTTTTCTATCCTTTCATTATAATAAATCATAGCTGGGAGTAAGGCCATATGCAACTCCAGTGGTGTGTCCTTCTAGTGAATTATGGACCTGGGAATGCTCAGGTGATATGCTGGTGATAAACTACGATATACTGTGCACCCACAGATGTTGTGAGAATCAAATGAGATATTACCCATAAAGTAAGCAGCACACAGAGGAATATATCTGTTCCTTCTCCCTCTCTTTAATCTTTCTAATTTTACCCTCATGACTTATTATTCATTTATTCATTAAGAAATGTTCGTCACGATTTCATCATGTTTCAGGCAGTGGAAAAGATACATCCTGGTGACAGTGAGCCACATGTTCTCGCCTCATACCCCAGTGACTGATACTCCCTACCTACATTATTGTTTGTATCTGAGTTGGCTCCAGACATCAGAGTCTCTTCTCGAGATAAGCATTTGATACTCCTAGTACAAATCTCTGCGAAGACCCAAGGTAGTTCCTAAAGGTAGTTCCTAAAGGATGTGCTTTGGCAGCCCTACCTCCCTGTACTCGCAAGCATCTTTTCACCCCTTCTAAGACTCAAGACTGGCTACCAATGTTTCTGGCCTGGAATGAAGACTTTGGCCAAATCTTACTCCACAGTTTAGAACAGCAACTTCAGCAAAGAATAGCTTCAAATGAAGCACCAGTCACCACACCCTAGAGCCATCTGATCTGGAGCAAAGCTCTAAAAGTTTTGATTTATGGTTCAAGATTTGCAACATAGCGTCTTGAGTATCCAGAGGTCAGATTCTGCAATGTCAAGTGCAGCTTAAAGTTCATCTTGGTGACCAGAACTGAAACAAAAGTCCTGAAATCTTTGTCCATGAGGTTTAATTTTAGAGACCAGAGCAGAAGGACTCAGTCCTCTGATCCCCAACCTCCACCCCAGATCTTAGAGAATAAACCCAAAAACAGATGATCAGAGTCCAGATTGTCAGGACAGGGACCAAAGTACTGTCACAGTTCAACATAAGTTTAGGTCAAGGGCCTGAGACAAGTCCAGAGAGCAGATCCTGAAACACTGAAACCAAAACTGATGTCCAGAACTGGAGCCCAGATACAGAAACTCGAGAGGAGAGAGAGGGAACTGGAGGACATAGAATAGAGAGGACAGAGTCACTTTCTGCAAGATGCTCGGCCCCTGAAAGGTTCAAGAGATCCAGATCTGGATTCAGTCTTTCAAATGCTAAGGTCTTTGCTACTTGTAACATTTACAATGCTTTTCCTTCACATGGAATGTTCTTCGTGGGCTTCTGCACTTTAGGTCTCTTTCTCTTCCCAGGGAGGCAATGTCTTTTGCACAATCTTTGGGTATTCTCCATATTATTATCTCCCGCAACCTGTTTGTTTTTTAATCATAATAGAAAGTGTGTAAATATAAATACGTGTTTGCTTGCTTTCCCTATTAGATTGTGATCTCCTAATCAACTTATATTCTTTTTCTCCCTAGGTCCTGTTTCAGGGCCTCACCCACAGTAGCTTCCAGGAAGTAATAATATGAGCAAACAGAGTGGGGATGTGTGTGGTGGCTCCATCTCCGGGCTCACTGCAGTTCTCAGTAGTGGCCAGAAGACGACAGAGCTGACCCATTCTTTCCCTCCCTCCGGAATAGCAGAAGCATTTCCCTCAAGGGCTCTGCTTTTACTCATTGGGCCTTGTGCTGTATCTGTGCCTCACACCACTCACTGCACACACACACACCACGGACACCAGTTTCAGCTCGATGGCCCAGCCCTGCTCTGAAGGGTTCATTCCTCTTTGCCTGTGGCTGCAGAGCCTCTCTGGCCGAGAAAACTGGTGAACTTAGCTATCAAATTAATTCAACTACACCTTTTCCACTAAGGTGTGAAGAGTAGTAAGCTGTCTCGCAGTTACTTTCAGTCATAATTTAATAAGTCTTTACACTAAGTAACCCTACTTAGATCACTATGTGGCACCTGTCTCTTAAATGACTCTAGAGTCTGAACCTCTTTTCATTTGCAGTCACAGGAGTGCTTGTATGATCTAAAGTGGAAACCACATAGGTTCATACTCAGAAATACTAAACACAAGTGCGTGTGCACAAGCATATGCTGTCACACACGCCTGGCTACACGGAAGGAGACTCTTTATCTCAATGTACAGTGTGGGATTTCAAGCAACTCAATTACAGACACAATTAGTCCACTCCTTCAGTAGCTGAGCTTGCTGTTGATCATAAAGGAGCACAGAGGGACCCTGGCAAGATAACTCAGGTCCTTGGGAGCTCTTCTGAGACTTTCACAACTTTCCTTTCCAGGTGAGGGGATCACCCTCATCTCCAGTGGAACCAAAGCTTGGCTATTAAATGAAGTCAGTTAAACATAAGAATTAAAAGTGACATAAATTGGGCCAGGGATTTAGCTCAGTGGTTACAGTGCCTGCCTTGTAAGTGCAAGGTCCCAAGTTCAATCCCTGGTACCAAAAAAAAAAAAAAAAAAAGTACAGACCAAAAGTGACATAAATTTAAGAACTAGAGTATTTGTGCCCAACTCCTTGAGTTTCCTTTGAAAAATAATTATTAATATATATTAATTGTAATAATAAAGAATTTAACTGACATTTCCATACATGCAAATATCCTGCTTTAATCATATCTACCCTCCTTGCCACCTTCTATGTTCTTTCCCAACTCCCCTCAGTCCCCTTCCCCTTCCCTGAGGTCCCTCTTCTACTTTCACGGCTCTCCCTCCCTCGTCTTTGTTGCATTTGTGAGAGAAAACCTGCAATACTCCTTTTTCTGTGTCTGGTTTTATCTCACTTTACATCATGGCCTCCAGTTCCATCCACTGTTCTGCAAATGATACCATTTCATTTTTTGTGGCTGAATAACTCTCCATTGTGTATACATCCTATTTTCTTCATTTATCTGTTGATGAACTCCCTATATTTCTAACCTACCCTAGATGTCTTTATTTTTAAAACTTCTAAAGGGGTTTAGGTGATCTGATTAGTTGAAATCCAAGCATCAGATGGGCCATAACTTGTCAGTGAACTTTGACATTAAGTCCATGTCAGTAGTCATCTCGGTATCAGTCATAGTAAGCTGCCATCTGTTTCTTTCATTCCTCTTTGGCTGTGTCTGTGTCAATGAGTTGGTTTAGAGGCATAGAAACCAGGAGTACAATCTGTGCAATGCAATTGGGGTCAGAAAGCTTTGTCCTTTTGTCATTAATACTCTGTAACTCCCACTTCAAGTCTCAACTTTTATCTTTCCAAGGTTCCCAAGCCAAAAACTGTCCTTTATGTTACCATCCCAGTTTCCCAGTATTTTCTTCAGCTAAATCCACCCTGGTAGTCATATTATATCTATTATACCAATGATTGTATTGCTCATTTTAGTGTTTCTACTTCATTGCTTTGATGTCTCCTTTTGCTTATGTCATGTGACCAGTATCTTCATGGTCTTTATGAATATTGATTGTACTTGTTTTGTATTACTGGTCAGTACTTTGCAATGACTTTGTGTCAGGTAGTGTGTGTTTCCAGTCCTTATCTTTCTGTTGAGGTGAATCTAATATCCTAAGCCCTCTCCTAATCTTGGCAGTGAGCCTGTTCTCTTTGAACGAGTCTCCCTCTTCCTGGTTACCCCTGCCGGGTCCTGCTCTAGGCCCATCCCAGTGAGTCAAAGCAAGGGCAGAAAATGAGCCTGGACTAGGAATGGCCCAGTCCCTGGAGGCCAAAGAGTGAGAATGAACACATGGTGCCACCACAGGAAACTCGATTTCTTTTTTTTTTTTTTGGTACTGGGGATTGAACTTGGGTCCTCAGCTTGAGAGGCAGGCGGTGGAACCACTGAGCTAAATCCCCGGCCCAAGGAAACTCGATTTCTGAAGAGCGAGGACATGCTGGTGGAAGGAGTACACCAGCCTGGGTGTGGAAGGGCCAGGGCAGAATCAGAGCAGTGAATGTTTAAGAGAGCTGCTGTAGCCACACATGTCCTCACTGCTGTGATGAACCAGCAGGTCTTTGCTGTCCTGTGTTCTAAGTCTTCCTTTACAGTAGCTACACCTTGTGCAGAGCCATGCACCAGGCAGGTGCAGATGCTCCTATGTAGACAGACGTGATGCCCTTCTACCTGGCAGTTCCTGGCTGTAGGGACCTATGAACTCCCTGCTATATCCTGCAGACACTATGGGTATGTGTATTTGGGTTTCTTGAAAATAAATCCCAAATGTCTTCAGATTTTCACAGAGCTCCTGATGAGCAAGGATAAAACAGTATGAGTGGAAACACAGGACAGTATAGGATGAAAAGTATGAATGGCAAACCATGAGAATCACAAAGGACACTGCTGACAAAGAGAAAGTTGTTGTCAGTGGTCTCAAAGCAGATCATGGTGTAGTCCCCTGACCATGCCACAGAAAGGCAGCATAAAATAAAATCATTCCCTTATAACACATGAAGTCATTCTCAAATCATGTCTACACACAGACAGATAAAAACACTCTGTGAACTACAAAAGCTTCACAAAATGCCCCTTTCCTGCTTAGCAGGGACATCTGCCCCTCGCTTACAAAGTACAGCTCTGCTTTGTTCTGTTCTGCTCATCTCCTACACAAAATCAAGATGCACAACCACGGAATTGCCTTGCTACTTGACAGCAACCTACACAGTATAGATGTTTTATTCTTTAGACTTCTCCCAACACCACCTAACACAAAACCCAATGCATAAAAATTCATTCTTGACAAACTGTTACAAAGAATTTCTATGAAAAAAGAAAACTAAAGCTAAAGCTAAAAAATAGTCAGTTTTGTTTGACTATAACCATGTTCCTGATGGTCTTTGCTTAGAGGCTGATGACCCTCTCATTCACTGCCTTTATTCTACTCACAGCAACCCAGGAAAAAGAGATCGCAGATCAAAATCTTATTTCAAAGACATAAAAACAGATTCAGGCAAGATTCAGTCATGAGTCAAAGCCAAGCTTTCTGATTCCAAATCTCAAGCTGCAGCTCCAAAATGGGGCCAGCCAAGAACTCTGCTTCGAGGCTGAGTAGACTATGGTACAGTCAGCCTGGAAGGGAGGAAGGTCCCATGTAAGCAGGCATCATGGTGAACTGTGCCGTGGGCTCTGAGGGGAGACCTGTTCAGGGCACACCACCCCGCAGTCACAGCGAAGGTGCCCTGCTTCACAGAAGAGAAACTGAGACTCCGAAGGCAAAACTTGACCACTCAACTCGGAAGCAGCAAAACTGAAATTCCACCTCTGCTACAGAAAGGGGGTAAAGGAGCAGGCAGGTTTCCTACAAAACACAGAGGCTGTTGTACCTGCAGCCTCTTAGGGTGAGGTGGATTTCTGGTGGGGAAGCCAGAGTGGAGGCAGTATTGGGATGCCCCTAAAATCCAGAGCAAATACATACAGTGGCCTTGTCTATGGGGTGGGACGGAGTGGGTGATCAGGAGCTGATGCATCTAAAGAAGGTCCTCTCGTGGCAGGAGAGGCTTCCTGGAGATTGTGATCAGGAAGGTGCTCACAGCTGGGCAGCACTCAGATCTGTGGGTCAACCGTCAAACTGACTTCCCACCCACACATCTCACCCCCTCTGCTCAGTTCCCGGGCCGGTAGGGGTCTGGAGGGCAGTTTCCTGACCTCTGGTTTAAGTACATAATAAAAGAAAACACTGTGGTCAAAGCCAGCACCTTCAGCATGACCTGACATCAGCTATCTCACCTTACCTACTGCCACAGGAACAGGAGCAGGAAAAGGGGGAAGCTCTGATTACTAAAGAGAATTGAAGAAAACTAAGAAAGACACCTGCTGCCTTTCCCAGAGGCTGGATCTGCTGATCACCATCATTGTTTTAGCCATGTGGATGTCTGCCACCTTGGAAAGCTTTGCAGACACAGGAAAGTGGGGAAACCAGATCCTTCCCAAGCCAAGGAGAGTCCAATCAGAAAGGATCTAGTTGGGCATGACACACATTTCTTCTGGTATTCAGAAGCCTCCACCACATCCTATCACACACCCCAGAGGCTCTATGTGAAGTTCTCACAATGAGTTCTCTCAACACCCAAGCTAACATGGCTTTTTCATGACAGCTGCTACAGTATGGATCTGGAAAGTTTTCAAAATGTCTACATGTTAAAGATTTGGTCCCCAGCCTTTGGAACTACTGCGTGGTGGGGGAACTTTAAGAGGTGGGGCCTAGTAGGATGCTTCATAGAAAGGTAGGGCTTCATAGACCCTCGAAGAGGGTTGTAGGACCCAGGTCTTGTCCTCTGTCATTTTTGTTCCTGCCAAGGAGACAGAGAGCTTCCTCTGCCACAGGCTCCTGCCATGATGTGCTGCCTCCTTACAGGCACAAAAGCATCAGGCCAACTGAACTTAGACTGAAATCTCCTAAACTGTGAGTCAAAATAAACCATTCCTCTTTGTAACTTGACTGTCTCAGAGTTTTTGTTGTTGCTTGTTTATTTTGTTTTGTTTACAGTAATGAAAAGCTGACTGACACAGAAAATAAGTATTAGTAATGTGGGTCAGAATTGAATGACATTTGCTTCATAAGTGTATTGCTCCATTCCTTCTACGCTGTCCCAGTTGCCCACTGCAATATAGTTTAAGCTGTTTACTCACAGGGCTCCATTATTTTCTCTCCCACTTGCTGTTCTTTTGCCTTTCTTTCTACCTTAATTGAATAGCCCTCAGATATTCAAATCAGAACCCTGTATGTCCCTAAAAATCTTGCCTCATTCACTTCACATCCAACCATTTCCCAAGCTTAATAATTTACCCTTCCTAGTCCTAGCTATTTTTTCTTTTTCTTTTTCTTTTTCTTTTTCTTTTTCTTTTTCTTTTCTTTTTCTTTCTTTCTTTCTTTCTTTCTTTCTTTCTTTCTTTCTTTCTTTCTTTCTTTCTTTCTTTCTTTCTTTCTTTCTTTTTGAGACAGGGTCTTGCTGCTTACTTCAGGCTGGCCTTGAACTCACTATGTATCCCAGGTTGGTCTTGAACTCAGGGCAAACCTCCTGCCTCAGTCACTCAAGTGCTACCCTACTTGTTTCTTCATCCATTTGTCATTTCCCTAATTCAGCCACCATCGCTTGCCTCTAGGATGGTCTGTCTGCTTTTCTGCAGTCCTATTG
Source organism: Heterocephalus glaber (assembly GCF_000247695.1). The sequence continues at coordinate 10,880,516 of NW_004624791.1, forward strand.
CCTTCCAATTTTTCTCTGCACTATATTCAAATGAAGCCTGTCTGGCTATAATGTGAGGCAGTGTAGGCAACATGAAAGAAAATAATGCAGACTAAAAGGCCAGGGATTGTCTGGGTAAAATCAAGACAGATCTCTGAGACAGGTATATTTAATAGTAGAGCAGAGGCAGCTTGCAGTGCACTGGAGGATGGGATATCCAGGGAGGGGGACAACAAGTGTAGAGTCTGAGGTAGAATCACATTCGGATGTCAGTGGTAGCAAGTGGTCTTCTGGGCCTTCTTAGCTGAGTGTGCGTGCATATATGTTCATGTTTGTGTGTACATTTGGTGTCCACAAGCAGGTGTGTGCATTCATGTATAACCATATGAAAACAAGGATCTTGACTGCCCACTTGAACCTACCTCAAGTTATGGTAGCTCAGCAGTGAGAACTGGCAAAATAGATGGCAATTGAAGAAGCACTGTGTTGCTTGAAAGCACACAATTACCCAACACTGTGCTGCATGACCCTGCAGAAGGCTCCTGAGCAGAGTTTAGTACAACCTTAAAAAGAGTTGTTTATTAGTCAGGTGTAGTGGTACCCACCTGTAATCCCAGCATTCTGGGAGGCTGAGTCAAGAGGATTGCAAATTCTGGTCTAGCCTGGGAAATTAGACTGTATCAAAATAAAAAATGAAAAAGAGAGCCAGCCGGGGATGTAACTCACTGTGAAGGCTCTGGTTTAACCTCTAATATCACAACAAAAAAGTTGCTCAATAGTTGTTTATTAACCTGGAATTGAAAGCCAGCACTGGATGCCCATTGCACACAGTTGATTGCCAAATTCAGTCTCCTCCTTCACTTTGTGGAATCAGCCAGAGTCCCGGACTGGAGGGTCAGGCTCCTTGTCACAGAGCCACTGCCATATAGAAGCCCCATAAGTAAGTAATTTAAGTCATGTCTGGTAAATGTCTGGGGGTTTTGTTTTGCTTTGTTTTTTGGTACCAGGGATCGAACTCGGGTCCCTGCGCTTGCGCAGCAGGAGGCGAAACCACTGAGCTAAATCCCCGGCCCCCAATCTTTTTTTTTTCTTGGTACTGAAGATTGAACTCTGGACCTTGCGCTTTCGAGGCAGGCGCTGGAACCACTAAGCTAAATCCCCAGCCCATGTCTGGGGGTTTGGGGCCAAGAGACTAGGATCTTGAGTCAGGAAGCCTACAGAAATCATGTTGAAAGTGTCTTTTCTCTGCTTATGCTGGTGCACCAGGGAGTCTCCTTAATTACCTATCTGCAAAGAACACTGTCTTTGTTTTCAAGCAGAGCCATGGAGCAGTAGACTGGTGAGAGGGCCTGCTGAAGTTTCCTAGAAAGTGCTGGAAGATATCTCTGAAGGCCAGGTGAAATGCTAAGATTGAGAAGTGGAGGAGGGCTGGGAGGAAGGAGATCTAATTGCCAATAACTCTCATTCACAAAGTACAGGGAACACCAGCCAGGAAGTAGAGAGGGATCTAACACTCTGTTGAGCCAATATACTGAAAAAACTGGAGAAAATGCTGTCTTTGCCCACCCTGCTGGCCGTGGGGAAGAAGGCACCAAGAAGAGCTACACTCAAATTCATTCTGGCCTTGGCGAGTGACTAGTCCATGACTTGATCTGAGGTTAGGAGCTGACTGCCTCTCTAGATAACCAGCTCAGTGCTTGTACTGAGTAAATAATTTAACTGGCCTTGGATAGAAACTATCTCCTCAGATATAAAAGTGGGATTTGAGGTTTCAGTTGGGCCCAAAGAGAGGAGAAGGGAAACGGGGAGCTCTTGCAAACACCTGTGTCTCCATCCATCTTGCATTCTAGGCCAACAGGCACAAGTGAGCTGGAACCGTGTAGTCCTTTTGCCCTGACTGCCACAGAAAGCATATTCACAATCTCCCAAGACAACCCTGGAGGGCTGGGCACTGGGGACCACCTCACAAATGGTGGCCAGACATTTATCATCCCTATTTTTGTTAAAATACTAATCACATAATGACACAAGGATAATTTACTTTTCCAAGTAATTTTCCTGTAGGCTATGAATGGTTCATCCTTTTCTACATTGTCCGTGCCCGTTATAGGACAGATGCCATGTTTGGCAACTCTGGGTCGGTTAACTGAACCAGATAAGGTAATCTGTCTTGGCTTTTCCCACACCAAGGTAAGGACCATGTCTCTATTTTCATCGTTTCTTCTCCTTCTCCTGAGTGTGTCAACATCTCATTCAGAAACTGTATCCAATGAGGATGTTCGAATGACCTGCCCTGTGATTGCCTGTGGTTCTCCAGGATTGAATGGCTTCCCAGGCAAAGATGGACACGATGGTGCCAAGGGAGAAAAGGGAGAACCAGGTACCCATTGGGCTGTTCTTTCTTCATGGCTTTTTATTTTCCAGAAGAAACTTCCTGGAGGTATGAGGAGAAGAATACCTTATTGAGATAGATTGTATTTTTCTCTATATAGTATAAATCAAAGCAGAGATACAGCTCCTATTCTCTGGCATTCCAGATTTCCACACAGCATTTTGTGATACATGTTTGTCTTGCCTATTCAGAAAAGTGGCCCTCAGAGTAGCCTCTCCTGTGGAACACAGAAGGGATTTTTCTTCTATGGGTCATTGGATGCAGTGACTCAGATAGGTTAGCCCCAAGTCATCGTTTCCTTTCTTTGGGAAAGAATTAGGCATCAATCTCTTGAAAAGAAGAGAGAAAGAGTATAGATACCAAGTGAGTCTTATTTCCTTTGTCTTCCAATAGGTGAAGGACTCAGAGGCTTGCAGGGCCCTCCTGGGAAACTGGGGCCTCCAGGACCCCCAGGGACTCCTGGAACGCAAGGAGCAGTGGGGCCAAAAGGAGACCCTGGAGAATGTCCAGGTAAGGAAAACATCCCAGATAGGTCTGAACTGAAGGAATTCAGGGTTATGAAACCCAGAAGACCAGGTAGGAGGTGTCCCTTCCCCTTTCTAATGCTTCATAAGGAAATGCCCAACTCTGCTTCCAGGCCCAGGGCCCTTGACCCTCTCTGGTTACCTCTCTGGTTAGCCTCAGAGAATCCTGTCAATGCCTAAATAGGAATTTGCAAGGCTTTCAGGACCACTCTTTCATCAAGCAACCCTTAGAGGATCTGAGTCTGGGTTCTCCTTCAGTGAAAGCAGTCTAATGTGAGGCTTTGGTCTGGGAGAAAGAAAATAGGACATCTAAATGTGGGCTTATCATACCATTTTTCCTTATACACGGTACATTAGTTGTATTTTACTTTATAAGAAACCACCTGAAAACATAGTGAGCTAAGAACACAACCAGTTAGATACAGTTCTGTTAGACTCAAACTCTGGATTCAGCTGGGCTCATTCTTGTGTCTGTGATCAATTGATGCCCCATGGCCTCACTCACATAGCCATGTTTTTGTAGTGTTAGCTGGAATGATGAGATTCACCAAGCCGTGTGTCTCTTGCTGTCCAACAGGCTACCAGGGCTTGATCACAGAGGGCAATTACAGGATTCCCAAGAGCAGAAAAACATAAACTTCCAGGCTTCCTGAGTATTAGAACACATACATTATCATTTTTCCTACATTGTACTGCTCTCAAAAAGTCACAAGCCCAGGGTGGTAGGGATTTAATTCAGCGATGCCGCCACCTGCCTTAAAGATCAAGGTTCTGAGTTCAATCCCTGTTATCCCCCCAAAATGTCACAAGCCCAGCTCAGATTCATTAAGTGTGGAAATGGACTTCATTTCTGAATGAGAGAAGCTGCATCATGTGAAAGTCATGTTTGCTGCCTCCTCCATCCAGCTTGCCTTGTGCCCTACCCACCTGGACAGTGGGACACTCACAAAAATCATGGATCCTTCATTTATTTCAGAGCAAACTTGAGAAAAACAAACAAACAAACAATGAAAGGCAACAAAACCTCTTTAAAGACAAAATCTTCCATTCATTCTTATTTTTGAAGGAACATAGTAGTTAACAGATGAAGATTAATGTTTTAGGGTGGGTGAAATAGAGATTTTTTTCTCCTTAAGATTTTTCTTTTACCTTCAAAGTTAAATATCAATGTAAAAGAAACTATTTTTATTTGAAAATAAATATTCCAGTACCTTATTGTACAGTTCTGGAACTACATCTTAAAAAAATGATTTCTCACTCTGTTTTAATTTTCTAGTGTGTGATTCTAGCAAGGCCAATAGAGAAGGGGAATCTCTGCAAACCGAATTGGAACAGATCAAAAAGTGTAAGCTTTCTCTCTTATTCTTCAGACAACATAAACTTTGGGAATAGTGGAGGGCAATGAATATTGACTAAGTATATGTGATTTTCTAGTATCTGGATAGGTAATTCTCATAATCTGATCTCAAAACAAACTTTTGGTAGTAATGGAAGCAGGAGAGAAGTTAATTATTTGCACAAATACCCAGAGCTAATATGTAGTGGTAGAACAATTTTCTAAATTGAAGTCAGCCTGACCCCAGAGAGCCTGATCCTGAATGCTCTGATTTTCACTCATTGACAATGAGTCTGTTTCCTTTTCTTATGCTGGTGTCCAGACCTGGAAATGGAACCAAACTTGTTCCTTCTGGCTGGGCAAATTTTTTCAGACATCTGTTTATGTTCAATTTAATAGTGCAGTAGAATTTAAGAATTCAAAATTATATGTGTTCTGCAATTCTCATCCAAAAGAATATATAGGCTTTGTGTCGTTCTAAGCCTTCATTGAAAGTTTGCCAGATTTAACAGATAAAAGACAACACATGAGGTATAGTCTTTGAATTTCAGGTAAACAAACAAACACACGTTTTGGGGGGAACATAAGTATGTCCCAAAATTTCATGGGAGTTTGTATGAATGAAAAGATTCACTGTTATATGAAATTCAAATTGAACTGCACATACTGTATTTTATCCGGCAACCTCACTCTGGAAACCTTTACCCAGAGACATCTCTCAGGCTATGCTTAAAGACAGCCGATATCACCTACTTTTTCCCATTTTAGGGATATTTTTCTTTTTTGGCAAAAAAGTTGGGAAGAAGTTTTTCGTGAGCAGTAATGAAAAAATGAGTTTTGACAGAGCGAAGGCTCTTTGTGCCCAATTCCAGGCCTCGGTGGCCACTCCCAAGAATGCTGAAGAGAACAGGGCCATCAAAAATGCTGCTCATGAGGCTGCCTTCTTGGGCATCACAGATGAGGAGAATGAAGGGCAGTTTGTGGATATGACAGGAAGAGCACTGACCTACACCAACTGGAAACACGGTGAGCCCAACAATGCCAACTCTGAGGAAGACTGCGTGACCCTGCTGTCAGATGGCAAGTGGAACGACATCTCCTGCTCCGTGTCATCTGAGGTTGTCTGTGAGTTCTCTGTCTGAGGGAACACACCCTTCAGCTCCCTTCTTCCCAGAGGCCCACACTGTGCTTTAAAAGATAAAATGTAGCAATGCTCCTGTACACACTACTCTGCTGCTCTGTGCGGAATTGGAGAAAGTGAGGAGAATGAATGATACATGTGGAAGTGAGAAGCTAGAAGTCTGACAAGAGTGCAGTGAGGGCTCCAGTTCAGTCGGAATCAATATTGACTGTTAATAGCAAGGAATCAATACTATAGTGAAAGGAAAGTAGGAATGCTAAGTATATTTCTAATGCTTACTGTGAGCCAGACCCTACATTTTGTGTCTTGCAATGATTATTTAAATTAAGTTATAATTATTTTATTTCAGTTATGTTTACTTGCTAAACCATAAAAATAAAATGTGTATATTTTCCCACTTACTGAAACAC
>NW_004624791.1:10889204-10901400 GCF_000247695.1 Heterocephalus glaber
ATAATTAATATATAATATATGATAAAATATCTAGTAAGTGAAATTGAAAATACTAGGGCTCATGCATCCTATTCAAGAGCACTATCACTGAGTTCCATTAGCCACCCTTTTCCCTGCACTTGTGAACACATTTATGCTTTGCATGCTGATGATCTTTATTTGTGTAAAGTAAGACTATGGTGTGCTTTGCTGGCAGTTTTGCTTACCAATATTTGGAGGATATTTGATTTCTGTTTTACTTGCTTCTGTTCACCACATAATTCCTGGTTAGATCTTGGAAATTTTAAAAAATGTATAGTGGTGGCTGTGGATACTTGTTCTGGTCTGGTAGTGGAGCTCAGGGGCAGAGTGCTTGCCTAGCATGCATGAGGCCCTGAGTCCAAACTGCAGCACTGAAAAAATAATTAATAAATAAATAAATAAATAAATAAATAAATAAAATAAAAAACTATATAGGACCTACATCTCAGGTAGTTGATATTCTTTGCATTTCTTTTTCTTAATGATTTTTTTTTTCTTTTTGGTACCGGGGATTGAACTCAGGACCTTGTGCTTGCAAGGGAGGCTTGGAGCCACTGAGCTACATCCCAACCCCTCTTAATGATGTTTTTGATAAACTCTCAAAGGCTTGATATTGCTCAACGTGACATCACAGCTGTGGGATGCTCACAGTATCCTAGGGCGCACAGACAGGCAGGGTTACACTGGCCTTTTTCTAGTTATACTGCCTTGTGCTTTTGGCTGCAGCAGTTCGGTGAAATGTGTGACATTTTGCACCTAGGAGAGGAAAGGGAGAGCCTAGTCTGGCTGCAATTATCACACCCTCACCCTTCTACGAAATTTACATTTTTCTTCCCTTCCTCCCTCCGGCCCCCTTCCTTCCCTCTTCCCCTCCCTCCTTTCTTTCCTTCTTTCCTTCCTTTCTTCCCTTCCTTTCTGCCTGCCTTTCTTTCTTCTTTCCTGGCCCCAGATGTAAAGGAGGAGGAAAGCTCCTCACAGAATGATTATGGCTGAGGCACATGGGAATCCAGAAGGGAGATGTCTCTGTGGAAGACCCCACCCCTCAGCGACAGGCCTCTTCAGGCCCCAACTTCTCAGAGCACATCAACCTATGGATTCCACTGATGATTACGACCCCCACCCCTGGGTTTGAGTGGCTATGGGAAGAACCAAGACCACTTAGATGACAACTTTTTCACAAACTGCAATGATATGTCATAACCTGTTAGACAAAGAAAGTGAAAGTAAAACAGGGCCAGGCCTTGGTCTCCAACATGGAATTTGTGCCCCACCTTGGGTCTGGGCCACCGGGCTCCCTGAGGCCCAGTTGCAAGGAATAATTGAGCCCAGTCCAGGGGGATCCTTCAGTGGGGTCCAAGGAAGCTCCACCTTGTCACCTGCTTTCCCAGCTCCCCACAAGGCCCTGCCATCACTGTCACCTGTCCTCCAGCAGTCTCCCACTAGCTCCTGGTGGTGGTTTCCTACAGATCTCCAGGGCCACTGCCACTACTTGGGTCCCTGCTTTCTTCCTATAAAACCTCTGTCAGTGTCTGGAGCTCCGGCCACCCAGTCCTTGGCCAATCAGATCCCACTGCCACAGTGGGCCTGCTCTTCCTGCCTCAAGACCTCACCCATTTATTCCCTTTTTGTTTTTGTTCTTCCCCTTACTGAAGACTGAAAAGAAGGACTTCACACAGAGCTACTGCTTTGACTGTTTTGTGTGTGATGATTGGGTCTCCTTATGTTGCCCCAGCTTGGGCTGAGCCTTGCCCTCCTCCTGACCCCACCTCCTGGAGTGCTGGATATCAAGTGTCCTGCACCATGCCTCCCCAGTGCCTCATCCTTCATGTGTTTCTGAAATCTGGATTCCCACTTACTTGAAAACAGTAACAACAAAAAGAAAACCAAGTTGAGATTTCAAACACTTGTTTTCACACAAGGGTTGGTTCATAAGAGGAATAGGTAGAGTCTTTGTGTAAATCAGTGCTTGTAATAGTTCTCTTGCATTTTGAAGTTTCTTGAATCCATAGGTACCTGAAGTGTATGTTACCAGGCAACTAGTGTTCATTTTATGTGCATGCAAATTGGCACAAATAAAAGGCCTTGAAATCATGACCTTGTGTGTCAGATCTGCACAGTGACTTTCTAGTGACTATTTCTAGTGACTATTCTGCCTGAAAATTGCAAACCGCATGCTATTCTGGTCCATTTAGCAAAACCCTGTCTCAAAAGCAAACAAATGAAAGAAGGAATTTAGATGTGTTATTTACCTGGACCAACTCCACCAAATGAATGTTAACATTTTTTTTTTACTGCATTTATGTATTAATTAAAATCAAACAAAAACATAAAGAAACAAACGGTAACCAAACTATCAAAGTTCTTGAACTTAGTTCATACCTTCCAACTACTGAAATAATAAAAATTCTATTCCTGTATATTCTTCCCATCTTCCTACAGAGGTCCCCCAATACCCTAAACTACAGACTCTGCCTGTGCCACACCTCATCATGGTATGTGATTATACTGAAATATAACAAGCCCCAAACCGAACACCTGACACCTAGACTTGCTGTATAATGGTTTTCCACTCCTTGGCTGATAGCAACTCAATCTTTCCCTGTTTTCTGCTCTAACTTCAGAAGTGCAAATGCTCCACATGTATAAAACAAGGTCTTTTCAATAAATATGAACAAGAGAGTGTCTCATCTTAAACTCTAGTCCACCCTAGGCTGCCCACCCCCCCATCACCAGAGTTAACTGAAAATGTCTGCTCAATTTAGATTCCGGGAGCATGACTGACCACCAAAGTTAACTCATTAACAGCCAAGGACTTTCAGTTCCCCCTTCCCCACTCTCCCCTCCCTTAACAACCCTGCACAGCAACCCTTCAGGCCTTCCCCTCGAGGTGCTTAAACTAGCTGATTGGATAGATTGTGAAACTTCAAACCAGCCAATGGGGAGAAGGTCAGCTGCTTCTCATGCATTAGAAAATAAAAGAACCCTGCTGCTGTGTCTGTGCATTCTTGCTACCTCATGCTAAAAAGTGCTCGTACCCTTCTGCAGAAGTAAAACAACCTTGCCTTGTTGAGATTTCTTGGTGTCTGAGTGCTTTATTATCTGCAGGAACAAATTGAATCTGGGGGTGTATTCCCAATGTGTTTGTGTGTGTGTGTGTGTGTGTGTGTGTGTGGGTGTGTGTGTGTTTCTGTTCTGTTTGGTATAGGAGATTGCCTCAGGAGGTGTAGTTTTATTTTTAATCTTGAGGCAGTGTCTTGCAGAGTGCCCTGGATGACCATGAACATGGGATCTTCCTGCCTCACCTTTGGGATTAACTGGGATTACAGGTTTGTGACCCTATCCCAGGCCAGGCCACCTTTGTTCTTTTTCAATGTTGTTTGGTTTTAGAGGATGCTTATGATTCAATATGAAGTTTATGATGGGCTGTTTAATTTTCCTTCCTTCCTCCCTTTTTTTCCCCCTCCATCTCTTCCTTCCCCATCCTTCACTGTTAATGGTTTCCTGGGAATTTACTATGCAGGAGCTCTACCAATGAGGTCCACTCTGGCATTTGCAAACACATTTATGCTTTCTGCTGATCCATTTTTGTGTTACATATGACTGTGGTGCCCTTTCCTGGTAGTTTTCCTTATAGACATTTTAAGGTTATTTTCATTCTATTTTACTTACACCACACAATTTGTGCTTGATTTGTGGAGATTTTAAACAGTGTACATAGGCAGGCCTGGATACTGATCTGGGGTGGTGATGGAGTTCAGGGGCAGAGTGCTTACCTAGCATGCATGAGGCCCTGGGTCCAAATTGCAGTACTGGAAAAAAATAAAAGGAAAAATGAAAAGTATTTAGAACCTCCATCTCAAGCAGCTGATATTCTTTGCATTTATTTTTCTTAATGATGTTTTTGATAAACTCTCAAAGGCCTAATACTCTCAACACAATATCACCAATGTGAGATGCCCACAGTAACCCTGGTTTGACAAAGGGCAGTGTGCTCTTACCTTTCGCTGGTTAGATTGACCTTGTGCTTTTGGCTCCAGCAGCCCAGTGAAATGTCCACATTTCTCACATAGGAGGAGACACAGAGGGCTAGTCTTCCTGCAAATATCACATCTTCATAGACTCTTAGAAAATTTAATTTCCTTTTTCCCTTCCTTCTTTCCTTCCATTTTTTTGTTCATCCCCAGGTCCACAGTCAACATTTGGCCTTGCTCTTTTCTGGTAACACATGTATCAGTGCCTGGACCCCTAGTGAACCTACTTCTTGCCCAATCTCATCCCATTACCAATGTTTTCCACTTCGCTCCTAGCACCTTCCCTGTCACAGTGCCCCATAGCTTCCTGTCGCCTTCTGCCCTATTTCCTTGACCAGATCAACTTCCAAAAGCCCCACCTCTGAACATCAGAGGTGACACTTTGGCAGGATAGTATATAAACCATAATATATTTGTACTTCGAGATCATTGAGTAGATCCATAGCTCCTCATCTTTATGGCTTATCATGTCATTGGCTTCAGAACTTCCTCTCTCTTGGTATAAGTCAAAATCTTCTTGACAGATAAGAAACCCAAATACTCTCTTTATGGCCATGTTATTCAGGCATTTCCTTTTCTGTTTCTTTGAAATGTTGATCTGTCCTTTCTTTGCAGGCAGTTTTGGTATGAATCGCTTTGTGATGTCCTCTCAGGTGAATACTCTTCATTTCCTTGGCATGTTTTTCAAGAATGGATCTTTGTTTCTATATTGAGTGTTTAAATGGAACATGACATTGCAACATTCTTCAGTTTCTGCCTGGATAGTTTGACCTGGTTAACAACATAATCTTCATTCTAATTCTCCTGATTCCAAGTTCTCAGCCATACCTTTTCCTCCCAGAAAAGTTTCCAGGCTTTCATCTTTTTTTTTTTTCTTTTGGTATGGGGCATTGAACTCAGGACCTTGAGGTTGCGAGGCAGGTGGTGGAACTACTGAGTTAAACCCTGGCCTCCAGTTCTTTTAGCTTGAGCCATTCTTGATAAAGACAAAGGAAGAGACTCTGCCATACAGGCCATAAAGACTACTATGAAGAGCTTGGGTCTTCTTTACTTGTTGGTAGAATTGTTAAGCATGATATAATTTCTTGTATTTGTGTTTCATTGGCTTTCTTGCCTTGGTCTAGAGACAGGATCTCTCTTGCTGTCAGAGACACTAGCCATTCTTGATCTGAATGCTAATGTTTTTCTTTTCTCCTATGCCTTCCATAATGCATATAATTTTCCTCTTTAAAGACTTGAACACATCCAAGTCATCAGCCACTTCTGAGTTTTCATCTCCTCCCATCTAACCTGAAACTCATTAAAATCATTACAATTTACTACAGCTACAGTTGATCTGCTACTGGCAGCTTCCATGTTTCCCTCCAAAGAAAGGTTTTGTTTGAGTGTCTGAAAATGTTGTTTAAAAACAAGAGGACTATGAGCACTTGAACTATCACAACACAATCTAACATCTCTCATGATGTCCTGTGATACCAAGACTCATTTTTACACCATTAGGGTTTCTGCCATAATATGCTCCAGTGTCACTTGATTTGATAAAAGTGCATAGCTTCTCCAGGGAGAAAATTCTCTGTAGTTTCCCATTCTGAATTGGAGGATCCTAGAGCCCCCGTTCTTAATCAGAACACACTTCACCATAAAGACAACTGCTCTGAGTTCTTCCAACATATGCCAGCCACTGAATCAGATAGGAAGACCCAGGGCAATAAAGACCTCACACACTTTCGACCCTACCCTCAGCTCTTTCCTTAAATGAGTATTCATTTTCTTTTTTAGTCCTGTGCCCACTTTTTAGTTCATAAAGATATGAAATAATAAAAAAACCCTAAACGTCCTTTTGGAGCCAATGTGAGGGATGAGAACCCTAAACCTGGAAGAATCCTAAGGGACAAGCAGAAGTCCCTAGCAGGTTCCCCGACCACCTAGTAGGAAAAATGTGGGACAGCTCTGCCCTCTTCTGGCGTTTTGCTGAACTACAAGAGAGCTTTAGGGATGAGCATAGAAATGTCAAAGGTATTTTGAAGGACATAAAATTTAACGTGAGACATGAGGGGCATGGAAGAAAAAGGAGAAGTTTAACCAGAGGAAATAGTTTAAGCAAATGCTCAGGAGAGGGAGTGATCCTGGCCTTCAGTGATGGTCAGCAAGAAGGCCTGGGGCTTGGATTGTCTCAAGCATTCAGAATCACACACATAGCAGTCCAACTCCCACTGGCCTTCTCCAGGGCATTCTCCTCCCAGCTGGGGCTCTGGTTTCTGGATCTCAATCCAGACACAGGATCTGGGTTCCCAGACACAGGCTCTGGGCAGTATTCCCAGCCTCGGTGACCGGGGGTCTGAAATCTGAAAGGAGGATTATGGCCCTGGCCTTGCTCCCTCTGCTCTGGTCTTTGAGTTTGTGGCTCTGGCCTCTGCAATCCGGGCTGTGTATCTTGATCCAACTGCTCGAATTGCCCTTTGACAGTGATCTCAGTTATCTGGAGAGGAGGTGGCTTTATACTCTGTGAATTGGATCCTAAACTAAGGGTCCCTGGCTTTGCTTTAGATTTGGCCTTATGGCTCTGGGTGCTTGTTAGAACCCTGGACTTTGTGTTCCAGGAAATTAGCCAAGTATTTTTTAAGCTTTATCTATACTGAGTGGAGGGATGTGCTGAAGACAGTTTAACTGAGTCCCTCAACTTTGCCTTTTCCTTACAGGTTCCTTATTCAACTTCTGGGCACTGGGGTTAACTGTGGAGTTAAATCTTAGGGCCCTTTCGTGGTCACTGATGAAAGGACTAGATTCTGTCCTCATCCTCTGAGCTAGGACATGTCTTAAGTATCTTGCTCTAAGTCAGAGATTGAGTTCTTTTGTCTAGCTTTAGGGTTGAGTGGTAGACAGAGGACTCTGAGTTGTGCCTAATGCTAAGGGGACCCTGGCAAGTTATGGAAAGTGGGGAGACTAAGTATGAAAAAAGGTGATGATTCAAGGCTCCAAACAAGAAAGAGAACAGGAACCATTAGTTCAGCAGCTGCTTGGCAGATGTACCAGTTAATCTTAATTGTCAGCTTGACTGGATTAAGAGACTCCTGGAGAGGGAATCGGATCCTGGGGCTGGGGCCCTATACTCATAAGTGGATTAATGCATGGATGTTCATAGCTGAATATATAGTTAGGAGGCAGGACCCAGCTGGACAAGGTGGGCCACAGGGGGCATGCCTTTGGAGGATATATCCCTTGGTGGTGCTCTTCCTCTTTGTTCTACTTTCCATTGTCATGCAAAGAGCAGCTTTACTCTACCATACCCTTCCTCCATAATGTTCCTGCCTTGTAACAAGGTGGCTATTGACTGAATGCTCTTAAATGATGAACCAAATTAAACCTCTCCTTCAAGTTGCAGATGTCAAGTATTTTGTACCAACAGTGGGAAAACTGACCAATATAGCAGACTCAAGACACCAGTCAAGATCTTTTCTGTATTGAGATAGATGACTCCCAGAAGTTACATTACCTGCCTATATAAAAGCTCTGTTCTTTTCTAAGTGGGTGGTCTTCAGAACAGCCCAATTTATTTGAGCTTCAGTTTCCTTATTGGGAACATGAGGATCCAAATAGCACCCACACACAAGGAATTCCTGTGCAGTTGAGAAGCTCCGATTAGCTCAGCACTTGCAACTCCGCCTTGAGGGAAAAAGCTTGTGCTGTGCTTGTGAGTGCCAGGGACATCCTATGGGACACCTGAAAACACTGTGGAGAGAGCACCAATTCCCTCTCTTGCTATGCACAAGAAGTGTAGGCCAGCTGCATGGTAGTCAAGAGCAGAAGCTTTCCCAAGTATACTGCTCTCCACCTTGACCATTTAGCACACACTGACTTGACCCTCTCTCTGTCCTCAGGTCCGGGCAGACCAGTTGCAGCCCACAAATCTGGGAAGAGCATAGAGCTCTTCTGCATTTCATTAGCCCCTCTGATTCTAAGGCCTCTACCAAGCAAATGGTAAATTCTTGCTTCAAGAAGCAAGCATCAATTTCTGTCCAGAAAATGCTGATTTTTGTATGCTGAAATTATTAAAATGCTGATCAATTGTCATATAAACATTCAGTCACAATGATAAGCTTTTAACAAGTACAACAAACAAGTTCTGCTAAATGGTTGTTACTTTCCATCTCTGAGCATATTCACAGCACCCAGGTGGCCACTGTCAAGCTTCTTGGGCTTTCAGCATTGTCCAGTGCTACCTCCTTCCTCCCATGACTACCACATGTCCATCTTACCCACCCAGCTGGAGAATTAGTTTTTCTTTGGCTTATTGGATTGCCTGGCCTATGACCATTCTGTGTCAGCTGCAGCTACACTGTTTCCTCCTTACTTTGAGACATATCCTCTGTTGACCAGACCATTTTAATGAAAGAGCTGGAAATTTAGAGATTTTGATTCATGAGTACACATTTGTGATCTGCATGAATTTGGACAAACCACTTACGCTATTGTAAAATAAAGTTTCAATCCAAGGTGGCTTCCCCAGGGATGGCTAGAGTGAAATTGAGAATGTTAGTGAAAGACCTGTAGAAAAGAAAATATGTGCAACACACTTGTCTTGTAGTGAAGCAAAGTTGATTCTTAGAATTCTCTTTGGTACTTATTGCATGAAAGGAGATCAATAACAAGGGGAGCCTGGTAATTCTTGGCAACAATTTGTGAGGAGGGGTTTGTGTGGAATTTGGGCTGTGCTTTATACTTTTCAAAAGGACATGAGTGAGTGAGAATCTGGCCTAGACTGGGTACTGTCAGGAACCAGGAGTTATACCATGACTGGATGTCTTAACTTTTTCTCAAACTAGGGAGGAATCTAGCCAGGAGAAGGGCATTATAAGCATTTTTACTTTTTTGTGTGACATTAGGGATTGGTTCTAGGGCCTGCAACCTGAGCTACACCCCTAGCTCCCTTCCTCTTTTTCTTTTGAGACAGGGTCTTGCTAAGTCTTTAAGTTTCCCTGGCTGGGGTTGAATTTGTTATCCATTTTTGTAAGATGTAGCAGAGACTGACTTTTCCTTTCTATGCTCAGACATGATGCATAAGTGGTCTAGATTTTGTCTGTTAAAAAATTGGCATTACAAACATATTCATAAGCAATATTTTTATGGAAAGTTGTTTACAGCTTTTGACATGAGGACTATATTGAACTAATTAATAAATTGGGGAGTGTACCTATTACTCTTTTCTAAATAAGTTTGCATGCTATTATTCATTTCGCTTTTTCCTTAAAGTTTAATTAAATTGACCACCAAAACCATCTGAGCCTGGTGTTTCCTTTGGGTCAAGTTTTGATAGGATATTCACATTCTTTGGTATATTGAGGCCTACTTAGAATTTTATTTTTTTTGCTTAAGTTCTTTTATAGGTACATTTATGTATACAATACATTTACATTTATCATTGGGTGCTTGTACCTGCACATGATATATCTTGGTTTTTATTTTTTCCCCATTACCTATGCACCCTTCACCCCCTCCACCCTTCCCTATTTACATAGATTCTGTTTCCATTTTTTTCTTTTCTCATAATTTTTCTTTTCCCTTCTTTACTTTCCCCTTCCCCTCCCACTTCCCCTACCCCTGTGGAAATCAGTATGGAGATACCTCAAAGAACTACAACTAGAGATTCCATTTGACGCAGCTATTCTCCAGCTGGGTAACTCCCTCAAAGAATTAAAAGAATCATACCACAGTGATATATGTGCACTCATGTTTATAGCGGCACAGTTGGTAATAGCTAACGCTTGGAAACAGCCCAAGTGCCCATCAACTGGAAACTGGATAAAGAAGATGTGGGTTTGTTTTATAAAATGGAGTACTACTCAGCCATAAAGAATGACAAACTAGAGATATTTATAGCTAAATGGATGCATATAGAGGCCATACTCTTAAGTGAAATAAATAGGACACACGTGTAAATACTGAATAGTTTCTCTAGTGTGAGAAACTGAAAGTATCAATAAGGATTAAAACAATTAAAATGAATAATTGATAATTTCAAATAGGAAGAATTTTCGATTTAATATTGTGTCATTTTCATTACATTTTATTTTATGAGAAATTTAACTTTGCAAATTTGTTGACATAAAGTTTATGGTTATCTCTTAGTATGCTTTTGAGATCTGTCAGGATCGAAGTGATTTCATAACAGCTATTTTATTACTCATTTTGTTAATTTTGGCTCTATCAAGCTCAGAGACTCTAACAGACATTAATAAATACGTATTGATTTATTGTCTCTGATTATAGGTAGTGAATTATCAAAAGGACTGGAACTAAAATTCAAGAGTGCTATCATACAATTTTAAAAACAGTATTTGCCAATATTTGTCAAGTGGAAGAAATAATTCTTTTCATGAGTCTTTTTTATAGATCATTCTACAAAATCAACAGGACAATACTTACTGTTTTTAAGTCTTGGACAGTGTTTTTATTTGGAATAAAAATTCACGTGAGCTGTAAAGAGAGCTGGTCCTTCATAAAGTCCTTAAGAATGAGAAAAATCAAATGTAAGCACAAAGAACATTTACATTTTCTCTTTTTAGTCCCTATGATACTGTTTGACTATGCTATCATACCTTGATTTCATTTCTTTATCATTATTTGCAATGAATGGTAACTGGAAAAATTAAGGAAACAAGTCTTCCATTTGTGTTGATGTCTTTGACAAGACAGCAGAGGGCGCGCTTCTATTACGATATTACACAAGACAAATCTGTTAAAAATGTTTATTGGGTAAAGAAATGAATTTTAATAAAATAGTTATACTTATGGTTTATTTCAAACTCTTAGTTTTATAATAAGGGTATTTCTTAACTTTAAGTAACATTAGTATTATTCATGTTAAAAACTAGACTTCCCAAAAATCTATTCACATATGAATAGAAAATAGGTGGAGAATTTAGAGGAACATTAAAAAACCAAATGGATTATTTCTAAACTATGCCAAATAATTTTATGGACCTAGTTTTAAAAAAGTTTTTCTTATGGAAATTTTGGAACCTAGAGAGAATAAGATGATCTCAACAACTTCTATGAATTCTCTACAACCCTTTCTTTTTTGCCAAAATACATACTGATTTAAAACAAGCTCATATCATAGAAAACCTACCAGAAATTACAAATCCATTTCAAAAAACACTTTTTTCTTAAACATAGCAAACAGTACCATTATATCATCTTTAGAAATTAACAATAATTTCCTAATATTATCAAATACCAAGTAAATACTTTCTCAATCTTTTTCATTTATTAGTTTAGTGTATGTAGAAAATGTGTACCTATTTCATTTGATCACTGTGTCTCTGGAATCACCTTTAATTTATAGGGTACTTTTTTTCCTTCTCTGTTTGCCTTTTTGTTTTGTTTTAAGAAATTAGGTATGCATTATTGTCCCTTGCTACACATGGTGTGGTCCATGGCAACTCCTGGGAGTTCATTATAAAAAATTCAAGCTGCATTCCATTATATTAGATCTGAATCTATCTTTAAACAAGGTCTTCAGGTAATGTATATTCATGGTAAAGTTTGAGAACCGTTCTTGTAGAATTATGCAGATTGAAACTCCATGAAGTCATTTATCATTTCTTCTGTTGCCTGCATTTCTTGTTCATTGTAATTAAGTCTAAACTATGATTCAAGTTTAATTTTCTGGCCGGAATACTGCCTAGGTGGTTCATGTATTTTTCACTGGGAAGAACACAACATTTTTTTCTCTTCTTGTGATATTATCAGCTGTTTATTACTTTGTTTAGTGATTCAAGTGTTTGCAAGATGATGGTATACTAACTTTATCATTTATTAACTGAAATTTTATAAG
This sequence comes from Heterocephalus glaber, assembly GCF_000247695.1. Next base: position 10,901,094 of record NW_004624791.1, read on the forward strand.
GATAAATTGTCTCTTCTACTGTATTTGAGCTAAAATTCATACAGAAATTCTAAGTTAAATAAATACTTAAAATATTCACATTTGAACTCATGCACCTTTTTTTTTAACCAGTATTCAAAATAATGAGCTGGTCCCCAAGCAAGAAAAGAAAATGGCTTTTCCCTACCCATCTAGGTCCTTTGTTTTGTTTGTTTGTTTGTTTGTTTGTTTTGTATTAAATTATTTTATTGGTACATTGTAGGTATACAACACAATTACATTTCTCATTGGGAACTGTACCTTTACATAATGCATCTTGGTTCTTATT
>NW_004624791.1:10903890-10986069 GCF_000247695.1 Heterocephalus glaber
CCACTTGATCAGGGTGTATGATCTTCTTGATGATCTTCTGCATTCTTTTTGCCATTATCTTATTAAGGATTTTTGCATCTATGTTCATTAGTGAGACTGGCCTATAGTTCTCTTTTTCAGTTGGGTCTTTCTCTGCTCTGGGGATCAAGGTGATGCTTGCTTCCAGGGATGAATTTGGGAGTATTGCTTCTCTTTCAATTTCATTGAAGAGTTTGAACCCTTCTAGGTCCTTTGATTGGGCTTTGAATTAAACTGGAATAAGGCAAAGAAGAGCAAAACCATTTGAAATGCATGAAAATCCCACAAAACATGAAATTCTAAGAAGGGGAAGATGATTGAAATTTCTATAGTATTCTGAGATACAGAGGGAATAGGAACTTGGGCTTCTGAGGGGTGATGGATGCAGCTTGTGGAAGAGTGAGGGGAAGAAATGTACTGTGGAGACCAGAGGAGAATTAAGACCTAATTGGCCTCCTCTGGGAGCAAAAAGGAGAAAGTCTGCACTCAAGGGTGACTGCATACTGAGGAAAAGTTAGGACAGCTGAGGTTAAGTTGTTTACCAGAGAATGTACTAATGAGTATTGGAAACCAGATGAATCTTGTGATACTTTGATTGCTTGTGCCCATGTTTGGGTGAATAAAAGTGAGGCGAGCCAAAGGCTCAGGGCTCCTCTAACTACTAGAGGCATGAGGGAGCCCCCTGGCTGCCCACATGTTAAGCTGACTGTGTGTCTGTCATTCATCCTCATTCCCCCCTGGGTCAGGGAGAACAATGTAATGGTCTAGGTCCTGGAACAAGGCTGGCTGGGTGGGTCGGCGACAGGTGCCCCCCCAGTGTGGGGCTTGGACTGAGCTAACTTGTAGCTGGCATCCCAGATAGAGACCTGAGACCAGGCTCACCTACAATGTGCAATGAATAAAAGTTGTCTTGACTTTTTTTTTTGAGACAGAGTCTCACTATGTAGTTCAGGTTGGCCTTGAACTCACTGTGTACCCCAGGCTGACCAGCGATCCTCCTGCCTCAGACTCCTGAGTGCTGTAATTACAGTTGTGTCCCACCATGCCTGGCTTGTTGAAGGCCTGATTTTATCACTTAGTTGAGGATATTTTGTTGTTGTTGTATTGATTTAAAAAACCCTTACCTAAATGATAAAGGAAGCCTTTTTTCTTATACAGATACTGGGACCCCTGAAACATTACTGGAAGCCTCTGCAGTAGATGCCAGTCTCCTGCCCAGTGTACAATGCAGTCTTGAGGGAAAAAAAACAACAAAAAAACCCTAAAACACAAGACTAAGAGAGACAGAAAGGATTGCAGAAGGATGACCAATGCCAGTGCAACCGACAAAGGCACTGGGCAGTCCAAGCCACTGATTTTTATTAGTAATCAATTGGGGTAAAGGTGAGCTACATGCAAAGGTAGTACTATGTTTAAGGATGCCCAGTCGTGTGGTTTCTATGGAAATTAATGTAAGCAAGTCTTCCTAAATTAGGAACAGAATAGACAAAATTGTTATTAGAACATTGTCCTTTTAGTCTGAAAGTTTTAGTTGTGGGAATGGAATTTGGATGCCAGTTACTCTGACCTCTGCGTGTAGGCTTTGGCACTTCTATAAACAAGCCAATTGTGGGGTTAACTCTTTACAGCCTGCACTGCTTAGAGCCTGCTTTGGGCATAATCAATATCGCTGTCCCCTATATACAGATAAGTTTACTAATATGGATTTGTCCTATAGATGTAAATTTCTTTTACAAAAGATGTAAATTTCTTTTACAAAAGAGGAGCTTTACAGAGCTATTATTGTGCCTGCAGTTTGACCGAATAACCCACTCAAAATAAACCAGAGCAGAGGTAGCATATGGATCTGTGGATCTCCCACTGTCATATTTTGGAGTGGTGTGTCCAGAGGTCCAGCAGTTCCCAAAAGTGTGTATATATATATGAACTATAATTATGAACTCAGGTGATTTAAAAAATAACACTTGATGGTTTTAATTCACCACAGTTGTTACTCCTACCAACTCTTGATTTGTCCCCAGTTTTTACTATTGGGATATGATTCATGGTAGCTCATGATTCATTTTGAAAAGAGTATGACCTTAGTCATCTCTGATATCTTCATTTCTGTTATTCCCAAATACTCCTGGCTTTTCCTGTACATATTCAGTTTCAGCCTGGAATTAACCATTCTTCCAAGCGTCCCCCATTTAATGCAAAATGGTATTTAAAGATCATAATTTGAACATTAATACACTTATTGTTACTGAAAAATATTGATCATTGTTTCCATAATATTTTAGTAAAAAAGAGCTAATAAATGCATATTTTAGAGAATATATATTATCTACTTACATAAATAATTTTCAACTTATTTACAAATATTCAATTTAATGTTAACTTCTCTATATTGTTGTAAACCTTTTTATTAAAAAATGTTAATTTGTAATTTCTGGATACTACAATATTATATATAATATAAAAGACATGAAGAGACTATAAAAGGTGGGGTAAAAGAAATCAACTAGTCATAAGCTTTTGGACCTGAGAAAAAACACAGCACTGAATTCCCTAGGCTTTCTTTCTGTGTTATATATTCCAGGCCGGGGGCTGGAGAAAATGACTATGTGGAAATGCAAATGAATACCCACAGGAAAAGTCCCAAGACAAGCTGGGTTTCCTCATCCAAGGGTCTAAGAGAAGAGCAGCCTAGCAAAAGAGAAAACTTTTAGACAATAACTATTCTGCTCTGGCCAAAATCCACAGGAACAACAGAGGCTGTGTTTCTCATAACAAATAGCCAAGTCTAAGTAGAAGTCTTCACTTCATCCTTCTAGGCTTCAGTGAGTTGCTGTAACCTCCTGGCCAGGCTAGTGTCAGAAAAGATCCAGTAGAGATCCAGGACCTTCATTCTTACAGAGCTACAAATCCACAAACTCAAGAAGTCCAAGAGGGATACCTTCACTGCCACTTCTTTTGTTACTTTTGCTGTTGCTTTGAGACAGGGTCTCACTATGGAGTTCAAACTGGCCTTGAACTCACAATGTTGCCCAAGCTGACCTCAAACTTGCAACAATTCTCCAGCCTCAGCCTCCCCAGTGCTGGAAAGACAGGAGTGGGCCACAACACTTAGTTTGACTTCTACTTCTATCCTACAGAATTAGAACTCTCACCAACACTTCTCAGGAACAAGCCCCTCCCCCATTGTGTCAATAGGGAGTAGTAATAAAGCATCCCTGGCATTCCCACTGAAAGGCACTGGCAAAGGCTTATTGAGAAGAAAGAAGTTCCACCTCCATTTGAAGTAACAAAGAGATCCTCCTGCAACTATAAATGGAGTCTGAGGAATCTGTACTTCTACCTCCCTCGACTGACAAAAGGAGACAGTGTCTGCCCTTCCCTTGAGAACAAGGTGTCAGGTAAGGCCTGCTAAAACATAACACTGAAATTAAATCTAGAATCTTAACTTACAAATGTCCAGGTTTTAGTAGAAAGTCATGTATCACACCTAGAAACAGGAAAGTTTCTACATGAATCAGGACAATAGACGCAATTTCAGCAGGGTACATATACTAGAACTATCAAGGGTGTTTTGTTTACTAAAGCAGTCATAATAAAAAATTTCAACAACCAATATATACATGGTTGAGAAAAACTTTAAAGAAGGAAAATCTTGGCAAAGAAATCAAAATCTCAGCTAAAAAGAAAGATATAAAGAGAACAAAGTGAAAATTTTAAAATGAAAAAATACAATAATCAAGATAAAATTAACAATAACATTAAAACTCTGGTGAATGGCCAGAATACAAAAATGCAGAGGATAGAAGAAATAATTGAGGAATTTAAAGTTAAAGCAATATTAATACACAATCCAAACACCAGAGACAAATAGAACAATAACAACAAAACAGATAAATACTTAGCGACTTGTGAAGGACAACCAAAGATCTAACATTGCTGTCATTAAAGAGTCCAGGGAGGAGAGAAAGGAAGTGAGCAGCAGAAAGGGTATTCAAAGAAATAATAGGTAACAAGTTTGGTAAAATCTATACACCTAGGAATTCAAGAAGCTTACTGAGCCGCAAACAAACTCAAAGTAATCCACAACAAAGCCACTATACTCAAACTTTCTGAACATGTAAAGTAAATATCTTCGAAGTAAGAAGGACACCTTCTTATACGAGAAAAATAACTAGGATGACAATAGATTTTTAATCAGAAACCATGGAGCTTAGGAGAAAGTGACACATTTTTCAAGTGCTGAAGGAATCTGGTAACTTTGAAATCTATATCCAATGTAAATACTCTTTAATAATGAAAGAAGTCATGACATTTTCATAAGAATCAAATCTGGGAGAGTTTGTCACTACCAGATTTACTCTAAAAGAATTGTTAAGGGATGTTCTCTAAACAGAAGGAAAATGATAAAAGGAATATTGGAGATTCAGGAAGAAATAAAAACAAAACAACTAAAATATATTTTCTTCTATCTTTAGTTTTCTGAATTATGTTTCATGGTTCAAACAAAAATTATAATGGTTTTCATATGGATCTACATATAGAGTAAATATTTAAAACAATTATAACTGAAGAAGGAAAAAGAAAAGTTTCTACATTTCACTTAAATTGATAAAATGTTGATACCAGTAGACTTTAAAATATACATGTAAAATATAAAACCTAAAACACGATAGGATAATCAAAACAGAATTCTAAAAGAAATTCAGTTTAATTAACCCCCAAGAAGGCAGAGAATCAAAACAGTCATGATAAATGAAACAGAGAGAAAACAAGCAAAATGGTAGATTTAAAACCAAAAATATCATGTTTTCATTAAGTGTAAATAGACTACACCCATGAAAATGTAGATGTTGGCAGAATGGATTAAAAAACATAATCCACACTCTTAAGTGAAATAAATAGGACACACATGTGTAAATACCGAATAGTATCTCTAGTGTGAGAAACTGAAAGTGTAAATAAGGATGAAAATGATTAAAATGAATAACTGATAATTTGAAATAGGAAAAGGTACAAAGGTGTAGGGGTGGCGGGAAAGGAAGGGGAAGGGGAAGAAGGGAAAGGAAAAATTATGAGAAAAGAAAAAAATGGAAACAAAATCTGTGTAAATAGGTAAGTGTGGAGGGGGTGAAGGGTGCACAGGTAATGGGGAAAAAATAAGAACCAAGATACATCATGTTCAGGTACAACCACCCAATGATAAATATAAACATATTGTATACCTAAAATGTAGCAATAAATATATTTTAAAAACATAATCCAATAATGTGTTGTGTATAGGAAACTCTCATCAAATAAAACAATATAGAAGAATTGAAAGAAAAAGTCAGGAAAAGATACATGTGCAAACATATTAATTAAAAGAAAGTAGCAGTGGGTAAACTAACAAAGTAGACTTCAGAGTAAAAATTTGCCAAAAATCCAGTCAAGTATCACATAAAGATAGACTCACGCTGCAAAAAGGATGTTTCAATGCTTAGTGCTTATGTACCAAACATCAGAGCTGTAATACATATGAAACGAAAGAAGAAATAAATATTTGAAGAATCCAATACCCATGTCCAACTGAGAGGACAATTAGGCAGAAACCCACAAGGGTCTCCAGAGCTGAACAACACTGTCAACAAACACAGAATGCTCCACCCAGAAGGGCACAATGTATACTTTTCAACTCCCCATGGAACAGATAACAAGAAGAACTATATTCTTGTCCATAGAAGAAAGATTAACACTTTTTAAAGAACTAAAATCACACAGATGGAACAAACTAGAAATCGACGACAGATAACAGGAATATACCTTTAAACTCTTGGGCAAAACCAAGTATTTAGAGCTAAGTAAATATTTTAATGTCTGTTAATATGTGCTGATGTTATGTTCAAAAGGTTTTAAAACTATACTGTTTATGACCAAAAATACCACCTATTTTTTAAAAAGTAGTGCATTTTTGTCATATATAGATTATTTGTTCATATTATTACATTAATTAGTAAATTAGGACTTTGAGGTAGTATAGGTTTACTTTGCAGACTTTCAAAGAAATACTAAAACAAATACATATGAAAATATGTTATGAAATCAATAAAAATTATGAGTTTTATTTTGCTATGAATAAGAAGCCTAGCAGTGAGCCTCAAAAACTGATTTTTTTTTTTTTTTTTAGTACCGGGGATCAAATTCAGGTCCTTGTGATTGACAAGCAGACTGTAAAACCACTGAGCTAAATCCCCGGCCCTCTCAAAAACTGATTCTTAATTCTAAATCTAATTTTCTCTACAAACTTAAAACCTATGCTTTATTCACATAATGAGTTTGATGAGGATTCTTCCCTCAGATTTTTTTTTTTTTTTTTTTTTTTTGGTACTGGGATTGAACCTTGTGCTTTTGAGGCTGGCAGCAGAACCACTGAGCTAAATCTCAAGCCCAATGAGGATTTTTCCAAAAGGGTCTCTAAATTTACTTTCAGCTTTCAGGGTTACAAAATAAGTTATTTTTCTTAGTGAATCAAAATTAAATTCAGTCAATTAGTCAGGAAACTTAATTTGTCATTCTTTCATTTTTTCCTTCAGTATTCTCTTATAGCATAGCAGATAGCTATGAATCATTTAAAAGTAAAGTGAGGAAAATAGGTAAAAAATATTTGTCTTCTTTTTGTAGAACAATTCGCCTTTGAGGTTTCTCTGTTTCAAACAGAGAACAGTCTTTCATCTTTATTTTTGCTGGTTTATCATACACTTGTCTTTTCTTTCTAGGTTTACTTTACCTTAATTTACAGAATTATTAAATATTTCTCAATGTATTATAGTCAACATGGAAGAGAAGTGAAACATTTAACTGCTAAATAACAGAGATTTACTAAAACTAGAAAAAATATGAAGCAATAATTTAAAAATTATGACTCAGTCATGTATTCATACATTTATATCAACTTCTAAACATTTTCATGATTTACTCCATAATGCAAGTTCTATTTAACTGAACAAGCTAGCAGCTGACTCAGATGTCACTAAAACTGTTCATTATTTAACAAATACTCATTGAATATGCTTATTTTGGGGCACACACAGTTCTAATCAAGAAGAAAACTAGCCTGTGACCCCTTCTATTAAGAGTTTCACTGCATGATAGGAAGAAATTTAAAATGCATCTAAATATACTATACATCATTAAGTATTACTCTGTGAGTAATACTTCTATTAAGAGTTTCACTGTATGATAGGAAGAAATTTAAGAGTTTCACTGTATGATAAGAAGAAATTTAAATGCATCTAAATATAATATACATCATTAAGTACTACTCTGAGAGACAATACAATGAAAGAAAGTTTTATCACATATCTGTGACAGTATGTTATGTATCACCTGAAAATGATGAAATAAGGATATTTTTAAGATTAAATGAGAGTAATATTTATGACTCATAATAAATATTTAATGAAATCACTTGCAGCTATTGATATAAAAGTTATATTATTATCATATTAGAAGTTTGAAATCAAATGTCCTTAGGAACACAGAGGCAGTAATATTGCTTTCTTAAATGTGTAGACATTATTTGATCATTATTCAACAAAGCCTAAAGGAAATAGAGTGGATTGGGTAAAAGAGCATAGGGTTTAGAATCAAGTAATGGAAAGTTCAAATCTCAATTTTGCAATAAACTGTGTATAACTTACAAAACTCCTCAGCTTTTCCCCTATATAAATGGAGACAATTTACTTACAGTGTTTAGGGGAATATCTTCAAAGATAACATACATCAAAATTGCCTCTTAAACTGTTCAGTATATGAAGGGTTTTCTATAAAAGGTAACAAATGTGATCATTATTAGTATTATGAAAGCAAGTACAGTTTGAATAAGATGAAAGTTCTAATCTAGGTAATTGTTTTTTACTTTCATATATATTAAACCCTACATTAGTATAAGTCTCTTCATGGGTTTATTTGCTTTTCAAAGTCTTCATTCTTATCCAACTTCAATAGCATTGAGAATCTTAATGTTAACCTTTCAATAAATAAACGGATAGAACAAAACTTCTGCATCTTTCCCTTATTGGCATAAGCATCTTCTTAGAAAAACATTTTATCATATAGAGTTTTACCTTTTCACTTTAAAGTTGGAAGTCATAAATTCTCATCTCTCTTTGTGTTCAAATACCAAGATTGCCACATTGCTACAGTTCTGGGAGGGCAGGCCCCATGGGTTATTGTAAAACTGGAAGGTTATGATGTACAGTTTAAGCTAATGAAGGTAGGTTTCCAGTCAGGATGTGGAGTCACTCCCTGTGGTGAGGCAATTAAATAGCCAGGAATGAGACATGTCTATAATTAGAGAAGCATTAAGCATTAGTGATCGCAGTGACCAGAGAGCTTGTGCCCAATGGACTAGTCAGACTGGCTGGCTACCCACCCAAAGCTGTTTCCTCCATCAGTCAAAGTCAGAAACAATGTAATGAAGGGTGGACTAATAAATTCCATTGAGCTGAAACTGTTCATTCAAAAAATAAAATAAATAAGGTTTCTGAAAAGAAAGCTTGGAAGTTGCATATCCCCAGGGCAAAACAAAAACAAAGACAGGGCACTCAGCAAAGCAGTACACTGATAAGGTAAAACAAGGCAAAAACAATCTTCAAAATTATAGATAACAAATCCTAGAAAGTATTATCGTACTTTTTTTTCTTTTACCATTTCTAGGATCTAAAACAGAACAGTCAAGCAACCTCTACCAAATCATTACATTTTATGAAGGACATATTTGTTAAAATTCCAGAAAGTGTCCATTGTCAGGAATCCTTCTTTCATCAGCAAGGCCAAGAGAACTGGAGTATTTTGAAAATGTAGGCACTGCAAAAGACAAAGAAATGCTAGTCTTCATTGTTTCATAATGAGAGCATGATAGCTGAGGATGAGCAGAAGGAAAATTAGTGTGACTACACCTATTATAAATTAAAATTCACTTCTGTGTGTTTTTAAACTTAAAAATTTCATTCTTGGTCAAATTAGATTTTTAGTCCCCAATAAAGTAGTGATTTACTACCTCTCACATATGAAAAAAACTGTTGAAAGGAGAAGTGGAATAAATTATAAATGCCTACATTGAAATCAGTTGCCTCCAAGTCCTGTGCTTGCAATAATTTCCTCTAAAGTACCTTGTCTAATAACTCTTTCCCTACCGGTATTGGTAGAGCCAGGGTTAGGATCTAGATTTTGTGGTACCAGGCCTTGTATTCCTTCCAATAGGCTAAACTCTAGGCCTATAAATGTAGAATACATTTATATGGATTTATTTTCTTATAGTTGTGGAATCCAAAAGTATTAAAATGTTATCTGAATTTGTCTAGAACCAATCTACTGTGTACTACAGTAATGTACTTATTTATTAATTCATTTTAACCATTTTATTCATTGCTTTATCATCTTTGCATAGGACAATGCTTGGAACATGGTTAAGTGCTTAATAAATATTTGTAAAATGAATGGCTTTATCATGGGTGTACAGAATGTGGATGCACACTACTCCAGGAACTTAGACAGTGGTGAAAACACATAAGATTCTTGAAATGTGGAACCTTTTTAAATAGATGAAAGAGATATTAAGCAAACATACAAATATCTAAGTGATTTTAATAATAAGGTTATGAAGAACATAAGACACCATATGCTGATAGATTGCAATTGTGGGAGAACTTTGGGGAGTTCTTTGCAAGTGGTGATATTTGAATAGAACCCTGAATATTAAGAAAAAAGCAGTGTAAAGAAAGGCCAGAGGAAAGAGTACTGCAGGGAGAAGGAACAGCAAATGCAGAGACTCTAAGGCACTAACAATTTTTGATAATTTTGGAGAAGAGAGAGACGTCTGGTTTAAGCTTTGGGAGTACATTGGACAGTGGTGGGAAGGGGGATAAACAAAACCAGGAGACCAAAGTCACTCCTGCACTACTAATTCAGTGGATTTTGGACTACAAATGAAAGTATTTTGATTTACTTCTGGCTATATTTACTTGAATTGAAAATCATTAGTGAGTGTGGCTATAGGTCATAGTAGGATGTGCTTGGACGTTAAGGGGACCAAAGTAGAGTGGACATTAAACCTCATTTGTAAATTTGATAGGATTAAGAGAAATGATTAGATCATGGGGATGCCAACTGTATTAATGAATTGATCAGCTTATGGCTGAGTGCCTTGTTAGGAGATGGGGCCTCTAGTTGGATGAAGTTGGGGATATGCCATTGAAAATTTTACCTTTTCTTAGGCCCTTTGCCTCTGTCTGTCTTTGCTCTTTGGCTGCGTTATGTATGAAGCTATGTTCCACTACACTCTTGTGACATGATGTATCCGCCTAGCCATGGGCCTAGAAGCAACAGAACCAAGTGACTGAAAATTGACTGAAGCCTCTGAAACCATAAGCCAAAATAAATATTTCTTCCTTAAAGTTGATTTACATCAGATATTTTATCACAATTACAAAAAGCTGACGAATACAATGAGTCCATCAAATACTTCTCTGATAGCCATCAATTTGTCATCACTGTGGTCAAACAATGTGTTCTCTGATTTTTTAGAAAATATTTCTAATTATTGAAGACTAATAAAATTTCTACACTTACCAGCATTCTCCTTAGTGCATTAACTCTTTTAGTCATAATTTAAAATTTTGCATTAATAATTAACGAAAGTTACCTAAATCAAGTTGTGAAACTTTATTTTTAGCCATATTTTATTATTTAAATATTGTGATTTTTATAATCTAACACAAGTTAGTTTATCTAGACTGTTCAGTTCATGTATTTGGCAACTGCAGCTAAACAAGCCAGGTAACTCAGGCTAACAGTTTTTGCAGTGTTTTGTTGAATGTATGAGCGCACTTAACTGAATAATCTTCATCAACTTTCCATTTTCTCCCATTGAAAACAATTTTTTCCATTTATTTCATGTTTTTGGTTATTGCTTGCTACTCTAATACTCTAATACTACTTTAATCCTGTAGATTAAATTTTTAAATCCTGCTTTATTTAATTACCAAAGAAAGGCACCTTTAAATACATAGTCTGCCAAAAAAAAAACGGTATACACATTTGAGGAAAAGAAAAATAGTAGTGTGTTTTTTCAACAGATGGTGTTATCCTTGTATGGGTTCAGAAATCCCACTATACTACCACCCTTAAAGAAGAAATTTAAAATGCATGTGCAGAATCTCAGTGATAAAGGTTACCAAAGCAGCAGTTCTCCATGCTAATAAATGTCTGGAAGCTAATGGCCACCACTTTAAGCACCTTTTGTAATTGTAGAGGAAAAGGTAACTTTGCATTAATCTCATGATGTCATAATAAATTCATTATTAAAATATTTATACAAGCTTTTCTTTTCCTGAAGTGTGTATACATTTATTTGGAAGACTCTGTATTTACACTAAAGCATCTTGTGTGTTACCAATCCAATTATCAATTACTGTATAGCGAATTTCTTTTGAGGAAACAGAGATCAATAATAAAACCACAGAAGATGTGGTCCCCAGTCTGTCGTTAAATGGATGTGGTTTTCTTTGGAGCAGACTTGCCAGCCAGCTTCCATAATCACTCATGCTTGTTAATACAACTCACCCAAGAATAATTATTTCACAGTTTTTTTCAGAAAGAAGGAACTTTGGTTTACTGCCAGTTAGAGTAGCCTTATTTCCCCAACACAGCCAACATTGGAAGTGGTGATGTAACAATGAACTAGCTTTGTGTGATAAGCCAGTACAATTTAATGGCACAGAAAAGGCATTATTTTCCCTGTGCAATACACATATCTCTTTTATATCAAACAAGAAGAATGAGAATACTGGAGTCATTTTTTCTTACATTATTAAGATGGAAAGGCAGAAAATTATTCCAGATTGCTAAATCAATCTGAGAATATTTGTATAAAAATGAAGACTTCTGACTCATTGTCAGACACATTCTAAGCAAACAGGCATAGAATTGCCATCAATCCTCAGAAAGTTTGTATACATGTTTGGATGGGAATTGAACCAGACATTACAAGTGAGTTACAAATACAGATTCATTTTGAAAAGGGAGTGAGGAGAAGTGAGCCTTGTGAATCGTGTAGTTTCTAAACATAAACAATTGAGTAGGGACCACAAACAGAGAAACTCAACAACCTTGCAACTGTCTATGTATAGAAGGCAAAATTTCTGTGGTTTAAAATGCTCTCAGACATTGTATTTATATCACTCCAAATTCCCAAGGTTGCAGGTTGCTGTTTTTAGATATCCTGGATTTCACTAGAGTCTACCAATTTTATCTAATGATTTGGTTTATTTGAGGGTGACAATATTATGCTCCAGTTGTTTGACTCAGAAAATAAAAGCAAGTGTGTTTAAAGTTCACTCTCACAAATACACATTAGAGGAAGGGTATGTTTAGGTCTTCAAAAATCTGTATGAGTTAGGATTACAGAATTAAGGAAAAAGATCATCTGTGGGTTTTGAGAAATTAAAGAAAAACATGTATTTCTCCAAGCCCATCAGAAGTTCCCCAGTAAATAACATGACTTGGAGTGGTTCATTGAGCAGAGCAGCCATGAGACAATGCAACTATGAAAATTGCTACTGAAGCTCTTGAAGTTCTGCTTTATTTTCTGGTGGCTGGATCTATTCCAGCTGAGGAAATCAAGGTCTTTTAAATAATTCAGTCAGTAAAGCTTAGTAATCAGGTCTCAAGACTCTACTTCATTTTCCAGTGTAATCATTTCCAAAAGTTTATTACGCATTTACTCTGTTTAAAATCTGTTTGTCTGTGTGTGTGTGTATGTGTGTGTGTGTGTGTGTGTGAGAGAGAGAGAGAGAGAGAGAGAGAGAGAGAGAGAGACTCAAAAGGTCTTTCTTTTAGAAAAACTAACCAGATTTGTAACACCAGGTAGAAAATATGTGCGTTAAAGTGGCTCAAAATTTGGAAGACATTCAGAACAGGAACAGTGTGGCTATATGGTTGTTTCTTTTTTTCATCTTTTAAACAAACAGTATAGCTGGTATATATATATTTGCTGAAAGAGGCTAATTTTAATAGATTAGAAGATAATGAGATTTGTTCCAATATGGACAATGAGAAATTTTTAATTTAGGGCTACATTTTCTCTGACAGAGTAAATGCAGCATTTGAAAGTATCTAACTTACAAAATAAGATGAAAAAAATCTCTGATACTGATATTTGCCAGTCTCACACATTTCCACCAAAATATCCATAATTGGTACCCAAAATGTGGGTATCAGCATGTGAAGTACTCTACTCCTGAAGTGTCAAACTCTCAAAGTTTAACTTTTTGAAAGCCTATATTTTTAAAGCTGAATGGCTTTTGTGTATTATTCAAATATTGTAAAACTTGTTTGGCCTTGATATATTTTATGTCAAATAATACAGTAAAATTGACATATAAAGAAGATGTGCCTCAGGTAGGTCTTAAAAGTATATGTAAATCCAAGTCGTAGAACAACTCAGTAAAAAGACTCATGATATTTTTCCCATAAAAATAATGTACTTTACAAAATCAAAACTACTCGTAGTTCTAATTGATGTTGTTTAGGTCAACCCAAAATGAGAAACTGAAAGACTCCAAATTGTAACCAAACCCACACTTGTTATATGACCTTGAACAAGCCAAGCAGGCTGTGGCCATGATTATGTATACAAACCGCCTACATGGGGTGTCAAGTGAAGGTCAATGTGTCTATGCCAGCTGTTTTTGTTATACATGCGGAATGCCACACAGTTGTTCTGGGTATGGTGGTCGGAGTGGATGCCAACACAACTGTCATGAGCAGACTGCCAGAAACACACTCACTCACTCTACTGACCAAACAGGGAGTTCAAACAATTATGAAAATGAATCAAGTAAACTATTGTCCTTGTGACAAAGATATTAGCCATATAAATGAACTATATAATTTTCATACAAGGGAGGTAATTCTTGAAAATTCCAGTGTAGATAGTTTTACAATAGGGCCTTCCTGCCAATTAACAAGTACTTATTTTTATTAAAACAATATATGATAGTAAAGCCTAGAGAATATATATTTCATTTGTAAACTTCTCAATAAGTTAATATACAAAAGCTATTGAAATTATGAAAAGTTAGACATCCTTTAAGACCATTTGAAAAGAGTAAGTTGAAAAATATAATTCCTAGTAATGTAGATCTAAATTATTAAAGGAAAATAGATTATTAGTATATTTGCTTAGAAAGATAAATCTATTTACTCAGCAAGATAAATACATTTATCTTTGTTTGCAATCTATATTTCATTCCAATTAGTATGACCTTAACACATGATACAAATTTCTATGGAACGCATTCTATAGAACTTGAACCAGAAATTTATAATCACGCCCAGTTTTAATTACTGCACACCGGTATTTGCACTTATGAAAATCATGAGACTGCACCTTCATAACATTAAATAAATGGTCAAGGGGGTTGGTTCAGTAAAGGAAAAAAAGTCAAGCAAAGTAATTTCTTTGTAATTTCACTTTCCTGTCTGTTGGGATAACATCATAGTAACATCCTGGTAATATACACTGAGAATCATGTTGACCATGAAAGTTCATAATGGCACTCAGCATTAGAATTGGAAGAGGCTTTTAATGCAATCTAATATGAATCAAACATTACCTTTATAAACGGAAATTTTTAGTAAAATATATGAGGTTATATATCACTCATACAAATGTTATATAAAAATTTTCCTTCCTTTTTATAGTATCATAAAAACTAATGTCTAGACATTTTAAATGACTTTTCCAAAGTCAAAGTTCACAATATATTAGAGATAATTAAAATCTTGGTTTTAGCCATTCTTTATTTTGTCACTCTATATGTTTATTACTTTAATTTTATAAGAATGCCTTATTTCATTATATATATTTAAGGTGTGCAATATGGTGATTAGCTATACAATGTAATAAATGATAGTAAAGTTATTACTATTGATAGGCAAATTCATATATTTATCAATTCCTATAATTACTTCTTAGTGCTCGTGTGTGTGTGTGTGTGTGTGCATCCCTGTGTGTGTGTATGTGAAGAATACTTAAAATCTCACTTGGCAAATTTTCAATATCAAATATAAAATATTTCAATATTCCTTATACATTGTGTAAAAATGCTAACCAAAGGTAGTATATGTAGGCCTACACAGTTATGAGTTAAAATGGTCACATAAATTATCATCAGACACCGATACTTTCAATCATGAGGGATGCTATTTTACCTCAGGATATCAAGCATAAACTCAGTTTTTTTTTTAGTTAATAGAAACATTTGCTTATCCTGGAAAATATCTTACAATTTCATGCATAGACAGTAAGAGAGAGCATTATCTGCTTGCTTTATAATCAATTCATGAAATTTCACAAACTGTAATACATTTTCTGTCCTCGGTTATTAGGAGCAAAGTGTGTATCCGAGGCATCAACTGTGAATAGATGCTTGCATGTCATATGAATGTATGTAGGGGGCATACACCATAAAATAAAAGTTGAAAGTTTAAGAACAAAAATGAAAATTGATTCTTAAAAGTCTTAACTTCTCAAATCATAGAACTGTTCTTGAAACATAATTTTCAACTAACACTGAAGTAAAACCATACATTAATTCTATAGATTCAATTACAACTATCCAAGGTTAACACATTTCAATAGATTTGGATGTATGGTTTAAAATAATGTATGTTTTGCATTTTCTAAATGATGAACTTTTTCTTTTTAGATTTATTATGGAGCATATTAAAAACCAAATTCTATGAAGTGGTTTTCATTTATTTGCATGACAATTTAACCCCAAAATTGTTAGGATTACTGTATTAATGAAAAAGTAAAATAAATAGAAATCTTTTCATGTTTTCTCATTCAATAAATATTTATCACAGCAATTCTCAAACATTAGCAGAAATAAGAACACCTGCACAGTTGGTCAAAACACAGACTGTGGGACTTCATCCCTGGGGTTTCAGATTTAGTGAAGCCCAAGAACTGGCATTTCTAACACATTTCTGAATAGATTTTCAGGTTATTCTGATTGCTGCTCCTCTTAGCACCACACTTTAAGAACCATCAATACATTGAACTCGCAGTATTTTCAAGTGCTGTCTGTAAGGGATATAGCAACAAGCATCAAAACTGATCAAATTTCCTGCTTTCAAGGACCTTCCATTCTAATACAGGAATGAATTCTTAGTTAAAATATATAGTGTGTTAGTCTTTGAGACAATCCTCCAGGTCAAGTACAGATTTCCACGTGAAGGAGAAAACCACAATCATTTTCTCTCATGTGTTCCTTTTTTGTGCATTGATTAAGACTGCATAGCACACAAAAGTCTCTGGAAGATTACACAAATAAAAACTTAAAATATTCAGTTCTCACTTTTAAGAAGTTTACAATTTAGTTAAAAAATCATCTATACTGAAGTAGCAACACCTCAAAATTCTGGCAATATTTAAGTTTTAAGAGACTAATCCAGACAATAATGTAGTTTTCATGGCCAAGGAAGGGGTCATGGAGTCATCCAGTGCTTAACCATGCTGTTAGCTGAGGAAAAACACAGCAATAGCCTGACTTTTGCTCTAAACTTGGCCAGGTTCCTGTGAGATAAAGGAGAAGGCCTGACTCTTCCTATTTTCTAGTGCCAGCTGGGGGAGGGAGTGGCTGGCCAGTGGCTGTTGTACCTCCCCCATTTATTTCCGCTCCCCCTCGCACTCCATCCCCCAGCAGATTGGGACAACTTCACTGTCCTCCCTGGTTGTCTAGGGCCCACTGTCCTCCAGCCCACTCCAACATGAGTGGAGCTGAACTGTCAGTAGGGTACCCCTCCTCCATTCCTGGAACTCAGCTACTGCTGCTGCCTCTTTGAATGAAGGGGAGGGACGTTCTGGCATAGCTAAGATCAAGGAGGGAGGGCTCTAGGCCCAATGTTAATGTCCTCAACCATCCACAATTAGTCCTCCAGATGATTCCTTGGTTTCAGCCCTACTCTTTCACTGGAACCCTGACACTTGTAGCTGTCTGGAGACTTACATCCATTTGGACCAATCAGAGGCCTGTACTTGGACCAATCACAGGCCTGAAGATGCTACATAAGCAATATTTTCCACACACTTCTCAGTTTAGTCTAGGAGGGATCTCTCCCATGTACTGACCCCCTTGCATTGCTGCACAGGAGCTGTTAAAGACTCCTTTTGGTGGTGCTGTAAACCTGTTTGTGATTTATTTCTCAGATAGTGTTGACTCTGAAAGGCTTGTAAAGTCATATAAATCTATTCAAGGTTCTTATCCTCACTAGACCAGGATATAATTAGAATTATAATTCTTATCCTGAGTAGACCAGCAGCCAATGAAAATCAGCAGCAGAGACCAGCACCCAGTAGGTTTGACTTATGGCATCCAGCACAAGTTGACAGTGGCTGTGTCAGCTGTTGGCATCCAGCATTTTCCTGTATTGTCTGGTCACATCAGGACTGCTAGCAGAGCTGCACTGTGCTAATTCACGATTTCAATCTGAATTGAGCAGAAGAACACACAACAGATTAGCAACACCTGGACTTTTTAGGCCTAGCTATTGTTATGACTGGGGAGGTGCCCCGAAGCCTCATGTGTTTGGAAGGTAATTAGATCACGTGGGCATTATCCTCATCAGTGAATTTCTCTGGTTAGAGGCAGTATACCAGGGCCATGATCTGGAAGATAAGCCCTTCTCTATGACTTTTCTGAATCACAATCTTTATCCCACATCGGGCTGCAAATGCTGTAAAAGCATGGGCTTCTCCTGAGAAACTTTTCTGTTTCAGCTCAATCCTCAGATGTTACTACTACTATTACTACTACTACTACTTTTGATCTGGGGATTGAATCCAGGATCAGAAATTATTTGTTAAAAAAAGGACATTTTCAATATTGGCTAGATAGTTTCTTTGACCCACTTTTGCTCAAAGGCAATCAGTTCCTGACCACAGCAAAGGAAATCCAAATGTTTCAGGACATAAAATAGAATTCTGTTCTTTGATCTACATAAGAATTATAAATTTCACATACGTTATGTTATTTATGTAAATCAAATATAACTATACTATATATGTCTATCAATTTGAAACTGGCAAAATCACATTTTATAATTCTTTTCAAATGTCCCTTTCCTATTGAAGCCTTCCTAAAAAGAATTATTGCTTCCCTTGGAAAGACTACTCTGTCTGTATACACCCACCAATGGTTCTACCATGACCAAACACTAAGATGAGTTTTTTGTATGTCTAATTTCCTCATTGAGGATGAGTTCCCTAAGGACAGGGATTGTATCTCATGTTTCTTGTTCAGCATAGCTGCCTAGTAAATATCTGTTGAATTTATTAATTCTAGAACCTTTTCTTATTAGTTTTCTGGTTATAATTTTGATTGTGAATGAATATTATATATTTTAATTACACACAAATTATATACATTAAAATAATTTATTAGAAGCTAAAAATAGTTTAACTTAGAAGAAATTTAGAAAGTAAGAAAAGGTATAGAATTTTAAAATCTTATAATTTCACCCATGCACATGATTCTTTTCACTATTTTGGTATATTTATTTTTAACTCTTTTAAATATAAAACTTCTTTTTAAATTTTAGATTGTTATATAGATCTAGTTTTGCATTGTTGTTTTTCTGAAAACAACATGAACACTTAAAAATAACAATTTCCAGCAATATTAATCATATTTAGGGATATTCAGTACTTTGTAATGGCTACATAGTATTATCATATTTATCTATTAGAATTTAACTATCCCTATTTATTAATTTAAGTTGTTTCTGACTTGAGAGATGATGTGATGATAAAAAGCTTGTATAAAATTCTTTACCTATCTCTATTATTTCCCCCAGAAAAAACATATTAAGGATTTGACACATGCCCAGCCAGCAACTTTAATACTGGGCAATGTTCATTTTATTAGGGTCAGAATCAGAATATAACCCAGAATTTCTGTGATGTTTATCCAGGAAAAACACTCAATCTGAGTATGTAAAATCTTAGAGAACTATGTCTAACTACATCCTTTTGGGAATGAAAAACTTGATATCTCCAGATGTTAAAAAACAAAAGCCAACAGAAAAATACACATTAACTCCCTCAAGATCTATGTTAGATTTCATTGTTTTACGTAAAGAATCCTGTGGTGAGTCTCAACCATATATTTTCTGATGTCCCAGCGTAAGAGGAAAATGGATGCTCGTCCAAGGAGCACATTGCCCTGTAAGGTCCTTGTTACTGGAGAAGGAGAAAGTCCAATGAGGGGTTGGGTGGGTATCTTTAGGGCATGGGACCCAAACTGGAGGCTTAGTTCTAAAGAATTGAACTAAACCTAAGCATTGGGGAAATAACCAAAAAACTAGTTTCCAAAATCCCAATCCCTAATCTGATTTTTTTTACCTTACAAAGAAAAGATGAATTAAGGTAGCAGATGGAATTAAGGCTTTTTATGAGTTGAGTTGAAAATAGAAAAGTGATCTTGGATTGTCTGAGTGAACCCTGTGTAATCAAAATGGTCTTTAAATGTGGAAGAGGGAATCAAAGTCAGTGTCAGGGTGAGAAAGACTCTACCAGCCATTGCAGGCTGTGATTGTAGAAGTAGGCACAATTCAAGGAATGTAGGCAGTCCCTAGGAACTGAAAAGATGAGAAAGTAGATCACCTATAAATACTCCAGAAGGAAGACAGTCCTGTCAAAACCTTGATTTTAATCAACTAGTGTCAACTTTTAACTTCCCAAACCATAAAATAGATTTGTATTGCTGTAAGTGTAGTATAATTTATTATGGCAACCATAGGAAATAACACAATATGTATGAAAAACAGAACTCTACCACAAAGGCCAAAATATGAATTCATGGGGAATAGGAGATGAACACAAAATTATAGATTAATCCTGATAGGGATGAAGTTAAGGAAGGCTGAATCTGAAAAGGAGAGACTTGTGAATGTCTTTGAAAATAATTTTAATTGTATCCTGCAGATGACAGAAAACACTTGAGTAAGATAGTCACATACTGAAAGTAGTATGATTCAACACAATTAATCTCATAACATTTGTAAAGCATATTTAATGGCCAGAGAGCAGATAAAGCTCTGAAATAGTTCAACTATGAAGCAATATGAGTTTGGACTCTGGTGGTGGCTTAAATGGAAATGAAACTCAGGCATGAGACCCACACAGAAAAATGCACTTTCATATCTTGCCTTGTATCTACAGTACCATGATGATATTTGTTGAATAAGAACTATTCCATTAATATTTTTGTATTCATTGCACTCACAAGGGTATCATTAAGCAAGGGATATTATTAATTCTATTTTTGTGTCTTCCTATTTACTATTCCATTAATTCTTGTTTAGTGTTGATTTGACATGTGTGGTATGTTACAGAAACCTACTTATTGATTTTTTCTTATATGTTATATACCTGATTGATACAGCAATCTCTCATTATTCCTTTAAGAATACTGTATGAACTCTGAAGTGAATTGCTCTAGCTGAAGTGAGGTTCAATCTAAGTAAAGTAAGATTTTAAGGTTTAAATCCTGTTAAGCCAATTATTAATTGTGTTCAATCTGGAACTAGTTGCATAATTACTATGCCTTACTTCCTTGTCTTTAGTAGGGATATTAATAATAATAATAATAATTCCTGTAGGGGTTATTATCAAGGCCATGTGTTCTAATATATGCTAACTTAACATGCTTAAAGTTAGCTACGTGGTACAAACAGAAAACTTAGTAATGACGACAATTTTTTCATTGATTTTCCCCTAAGATAGTCATTTGAAATTTTATACAAAGGTATAAAACTATAAATATCCAATTATTCAATATATTTAGAATATTAGTCTTTCTATCAGGATCATACTGTCTTTCTACTTAATCATATCCTCTACCATGCTTAGAAATTTCATTACACTGAACCCAACTCTCCCCACACACTCACTTTTTGTATTACAAGGATTTCCAAATTTTTTATAGTTGTAGTGCTATTTTTAATTACATATTTTTATCATGCTTTAAAAATAGTTAATAGCGCAAGTCAAGTTACTGAGTTTTATTTATTTTTTTTCCTTTAAATTCTTTTATTGGTACATTTGAGGTATACAATACGTTTACATTTATCATTGGGTGCTTGTACCTGTACATGATGAATCTTGGTTCTTATTTTTTTCCCCATTACCTGTGCACCCTTCACCCCCTCCACCCTTCCCTATTTACATAGTTTTTGTTTCCATTTTTTTTCTTTTCTTATAATTTTTTCTTTCCCTTCTTACTTTCCCCTTCCTTGAGTTTTATGTATTTATCTTTCATGTACCAACTTCATTTAATTAAAATATAATAAAACTTTTGTTTGCTTCCTTTTGAATAATTTAAGGGAAAAATAATGTTTGAAAACTATAGTCACTTTGTGTGTCACTTCAAGTTTTACTGCTTACTTTTCATTCATGTGATATAATATATTGATTTGATGTATTAGAATACTTTTTGGTAAAACATGTTTTCCGGAAACTATGGGATGTTAATATGTGCTTTGAGATAATACAATCATATATATATAGGAAGCACAGGGCTAACTCAAATAAAATACTTTCATTTGTACATGTGGGAACCTTCAACCTAGAAGGTGATTTGCCCAAAATCACACAGCCAGAACCTGAGTCTAGAAATGTAATCTTGCTTCTTAAACAATTGTGTTATAAAAATATGCTACAAATGATAAATGAAAATACAAGAAATAAAAATAGTTGAGGCAAATTGCATAAAATATAACAAAGAATATAAATGGCTTACTAACAGTGGTCTTAAGTCTCATTTCTCTATTTTCTAATAGCCTTAGTTATCAATGAAAAGAGGAAAACTATTAGTTGGGTGCATTGGTAAATACTTATGAATTGACTATTTTATTTTGAGCAATTCAGTTAAATTAAGATTTTCATCCCTGGGCCAGGGATTTAGCTCAGTGGTTTCACTGCCTGCTGCACAAGCGCAAGGACCCCAGTTTGATCCCCGGTACCAAAAAAAACAAAACAAAATTTTCATCCTTTACCGTACACATTTACACAATGGGAATAGTATATGAGTGTTTTCATGTGAACATTTTCTTTTGTGAAAATTGCATAAACTGATGCTTATTTTATGTTTATTAAGGGAAACCAATTAAATACAAGATATTATTAATTTGGAAAATATTTGGCATAGTTTCCATATCTAGGTCATTATTCAATAAATATTTATGAAATGCATGCTATAGCTCATTAAAATGTAAAAATGTGAATAAAATAGAAAAGCTGTCATTAAAATACAATATACCTGTATAAAGATTATAAGTAAATAAAAAATCTTATCAACAAATGGTAAACCGTAAAGATATCGAAGACATAAGAAACAAAGCTATAAGAATTAGTACATGGATAGAAAAAGGGGACATTTCATCTCTTTCAATTTATATCTCTTACATATATAAGTATGAATATAAATATAGATACAGATATATCTCCTGCTTTTTTCTTAAGAAAAAGTTTAATAATACGATATAAGAAAGAATAGGTTCAATAAAATGATGTAATACAGTTCTATGGGAGCACACAAAAGGACAACCAGGCTATATCAGAAGCATGTTCATAGTGTGGAGGAAAATCAGCATGAATAGAAAAGATGAGCACAGTAAGTAGTCCACATTTATCTTCAGGAGACATATTCTGAGAACACAGTGGATCCCTGAAGCCACAAAGTAGTATTGAAACCTATATATGTACTTTTTTCTTATGCATAAAGTATAAATTTTAACTCATAAATTAGGCACAGTAATTTATTAATAATAACTAGCAATAAAATGAAACATTTATAGCAGTAAACTACAATAATGTTTATTTAAAACTTATGAATTGATTTTGTAATTTTCCATTAAATATTTTTAGATATAGTTGACCATAGGCAACTGACTTTGCAAAAAGCAAAGCTATGAAAAAGGGAGGATTACTGCAAACAATTGCAATAAAAAATAGCAGCATATAGAAGGGCAGGAGGGTATAGAACACAGGGATTCAGAGTCAAAGGGATAGCTTTCATTTATGGAACATGTACTATAGTATATTTTAAGTATGCTATCCCTTTTAATCTTAAGACACTTTAGGAAGAAATTTCTATTACCTTTATTTTAGATATAAGGAAACTGAATTGTTCAGGGATTAGTAAATTACCCATTCTCCCAAGTAATAATTTACATTGTTGATTCAGATCCAGTTCTGTCTGACCACAAACCGCAGGCTCTTAACCATTATGTCTGTGTCAACAGCTACTCTTGGTGTGGCAGGAACATGAAGGAAAGAATGGTAGGGGAAAATTATTGAATGTGACTTTGAAAAGAAAATCTCTGAAGAGATTATAAATGGTCATGTGTGCCAACTTTAAAAAATAAGCCTTTTATTATCTGGGCAGCAACAATAACAGTAAAGACAGTAAACTTCAGAGTACAAACATCTAAGGAGCACTTATTCAATACCAGATTCCGTAGTGAACGGGGTGAACTACACTGGGCACAGAATTGAAGTAGGCACTCATCCTCAGGGTCACCGGTCCTGGTACTGAGAGCCTTACTTGTAAGAGGATAAGGAATGCATTTCTCATTGAGTGAGTTTCATCAAAAGCATTTGAGAATGAGAACAAGATGATAGGAAGGAAGCAAGCACTTTCACGCCCTAGAGCAAGGTATCATCAGGGCAAAGTGAGAGACAACAAAAGCTGTCTGCATGAAGTAACGATTGCCTGTCCCCACCTACTCAAAGGCTAGTGGGGCTGAGAAGATTCTTTTAAAGCCTGTGCTGGACAGTCTCCAATATCACCCCATTTTTCCCCTTGGGAAAGGAAGAGTACTTTTCCACTTCAGGCCATTTGAGAAGGATCTAAGACCAAGAATTTTAAGGATAAAATAGGAAGGAAATAACATTGCTCTATGATTGCTTTCTATTGAGTCCTGTTGTTTGTACACACACACACACGCGCGCACGCACGTACGCTTAATTTTTTGTAACCACAGTTAATCATTACGAAAACTGTATGAAGTAGTTAATGATTATTGCCTAAGTTTGGCTGATAAGCCTCTGTATCTAACAACCTAATTCTGGCCAAAATAAACCTAGAAATGACTCATATTTTGGCCAAATCCTTTAACTTGGGAATACACAAATAGGCCACGTTGTGCAAAAATTCACATCATTCTTAGAGTTCTTTTCCTTGCTGCATGGAAGCCCCATTTCTCTCTAGTGTTGGAGCTGATGAGGTATGAATCCAAGGACAGCAGTGCCCCCTGCTTCCTTTCATATGAAGAAAGTTCAACTGCATTTAAAGAGAATGAAACCAACAAACAAAAGATAACAGAAAAAAAGATCAAGACCTGAGGACAACCCAGTCTGTGGATCCATCTTTCCTGACTTTAGCTTTTCTTTCCTAAGTTTAAATCTTATAACCCAATAAATTTTCGGAATAAACTCATTGGACCTGGATTAATGTCAATCATATCAAAACCTTTTTCACTATTACATATACATATGTATTTATGTATAAATATATATACATATATGGAGACATATATTTAAATATATGGAGAAAGAGAGAGAGATTGAGAAATACGAGGTTAAGTATTATCCCCAAGGCCATACATGTAATGAGTAAAAGAGTGGACTGGAATATAGATCTTTCTGACTACATTGTCATTGATCCTTACAAATAACTCTGTTGTGAAAGTTCACAACCTGTTAAGTTTTATAAATGAGAAAGACATTTAAGTTGTATGAGAGCTTAAGTTATTATTAAGCATTCTCTTTCTTTCCTCTTTTCCTTGTTTTTTTCTTTCATGGCTTTCTTTTTTTCTTCCTTTCCCTCCTCTCTCATCTCAGAGCAGCTTGATCCTAATGCATATGTCAAATGTGGGAAGAACAAGTTAGGGAGCTGGTCAGTGTGACAGGAACCCAGTGTGGCGGGCACATCCCCATTGGAACTCCCTGTGTAAGGAGTCAGAACTGAAGAGGGTAGGGTAGATGGATAACACCAGATCCCAGTTTTTCTTGTTTCAACTCTTGCCTCATTTGCTGATTTTTCTTCCCTCTTCTGCTCCCTTCTCTCTCCTGTTTTTTGCTAAACCACTCACCCTGGCCCTTGAACCTTGAAAACCTGCAGGGATTAGAAAAACAGGTCTTGAAAGAACTACTCTGACAGTTGCCAGGAGGGAATTGAACCAAGGATCTCAAGCAAGAGGTATGAACACTAGAACAATATACAGTCGTTCCACGTGAAAGTTTTGCAGCAATTAAAGATGAAGATGATTACAATCCAAGCCAGACTCACAAGTGCCTATACCCTTCTCCTCCCTGACCTCATAAAACTCTTATCCTACCTCATTAGGGAAGTTATCTGATCGTCAAGTCCTTCCTGGTGTACACCAGCTGAATAAATCCTTTAACCTCTATTTGAATCATTTAAAGTATTCTTTGACAGTACCCGTACTGGAAAGGGAATGGTGTTCCAGTGTAAGATGTCAGAGCCTGGGGTGGAAGGGGCAGCACAGTGTGGAGCATCTCAGCTTGAGCTGAGTGTGGGGGGAAGGGCATCCATGAAGGACTTAGGAATCTCATTTATGATTTAGAAATTCTGGATTTACAATGATAAAATGTTTTTATGTATGTTGTTTGGATGTATGCCCCTGCATCTAAACTGTACTTGACACCTAGTAGATGCAGGCATACTTATTTTCTGATAAATGAGTTAATGAAAAAATAAAGCATCTGAGAAATGGTTAAGAATATAAACTTGGGGGCCGGGGATTTAGCTCAGTGGTTCCACCACCTTCCTTGCAAGCCCAAGGACCCGAGTTCGATCCCCAGTACCAAAAAAAAAAAAAAAAAGAATATAAACATGGGAAAACATTATTAATGTCATCATAGCTGCTATTCTCTGCTTTCAAACATTTTTGTTTTATTAAGTCATGAGGTTTATGCAGATTTTTTTTTTTGCTTTCAGATGACTCTTCTGTCCCATGAATGTTAGTTTTCAGTATACAAAATCCAGCTCTAAAGAAATACTTAGCACTGCAACAATAAGACAAAAGCCCATGTAAAGTAAATATTCCAGAGGCCTAGAGAGGTTAAATGGGAATCTGGAAATGATTATCCTATTGCTAAAAAATGAATAACATATGGGAAATATAAGCAGTGCTGGAGGACTTCCTCTTTTTCAGCAGTATTTATTCTTTAAATATTTAAATTGATAAAATAACATTTGATTGAAATATCCTAGAAGGCGAAACAGTAATATTATTCTTTTCTGTCTACTAATAGTACTTTTATTATTTAAATTTGTTCACTAGAATATTAAATGATGGTACTTAACATTACTACTTAATCTTCCAGCTTTATAGTTTAAAATTGTTCACATGTATATTAAATCATTGATTTTAATCTATAGATAAAGATTAGCTATGGATATAGCTCAGTTGGTAGAGCACTCATCTAGAAAAATAGAAATGTACACGTGTGTGTATATGAGCAAGATGGTAAGTCATATTCTTGTACATATGTGTGTACATATATACTCATGATCACATATATATAGTCATACATATATATTGTCACCTATATTATATGAGTAAATATATAACATATATATAATGTTTAGCAAAGGAAAAAATGGATCTATTTTGTAGTCTCATTTCGTTCTCTCTTTCTTTTATTATTTTTAAGCTTTGTGAAGAAAGAGTCTAGACTATTGTCACTTCCTTCCTTCATCTTTCTCCCACAGCAGTCTGGTTTCTGTCTGTATCACTCTACTGAAACTGCTTCCACCCAGAGACTGTCTTCTTGGTCATTAAATCAAAAAAGGAATTTTGAGGTCTTAACTTACTTGACAGCTTAAGCATTTAGCATTACTCTGTACTTTCTGAACTCTCTGTACTCTTGACGTATTCTTAATGTATATTCCACAACACTTTCTTTCCACATTTCTTCCTCATTATTTGACTCTATTGTTCAGTCTCTCTTTTGTACTCATTTTCAAAATCTAATGTTAAAAAAATTTATTCATCCAATTGCCAAAGTAAGAACACTAGGCATCATCTTTGACCCCTCACTTTCCTTCTGTCCTTGTAACCAACAAATTTTAAAAATATCCCACTCATTGTCCTCACATCCTTTCCCACTGCTGCTATCTTAGTAAACACTCTCATTATCTCTCACCAAGTAATTGAAAGAACTTCCTAATTAGTGTTCCTCTTTCCAGCCAGACTCCTGACATGTCATCCATCATAACTGTCACCAGTGGGATTGTATAGGACCACTCTCTCTTAAAACACTTTCAATGGATTCCCATTAATTGCAGGATAAAGTTCAAGCTCTTTGAGACAGCCAACACATCAAATTTTCCTTTTTCAATTTGGTACAAAGCCTCTCTATTTCATCTCACACATAGCACTTGGGTATCAAACTCCCTCCTTCCCACATTCATTCTTTTTGTTTTATGTGTTGATGTATTGACACAAGTCAACCCTTTTGATACTTCTGCCAGAAAAATCCTTTGCCATGTAAACTTCAAATTCTTATTTGTGCTCCACTAACTTGGTTTTCTGTACTTTTTTCAACTTACTCTAATAATTTCATTGTACATTAGACTTATAATTAGCTGTCATGAATACTTTGCATGCCTAAAATTTATTTATCATATTTCTCCCCAAACTCACTGCCAGCTTCATTGTGAGGGTTAATAGATCCTCTTCTGCAGATAACCACTACCTCATTTGTTTCCTCTGCTTTCATATTTATTTTTTCACACCTCATTTCTGTTCAGTATTGTTGCTTCTACTTTTATAATAAAGCTGGAAGTAATTCA
The DNA here is from genome assembly GCF_000247695.1 of Heterocephalus glaber. Next base: position 10,931,838 of record NW_004624791.1, read on the forward strand.
TTCCCATGCATCTACACTGCAGGTGTCTTAAATTAGTACTGCACTATTCTTGGCCAGTTAGTAACCTATTTCTTACAGCTACCTCTTTGATCACCTGACTACCTCAATTCATCTACCTTCAACAGGCAGAATTGTATTTCTAACATAAAAACTGAACATAGCACACCTCCCTCAAAAATCCTTCAGTGACTTTTCATGGTCATTAAACATTACCTAAGTCCATTTCCTTCAAGAGCTTCCTTGTGTTTTTTTTTTACTTATAATTTTGATATTTTCTAAACAGACTTTTATGTTTATAACTTTTCTCCTCTGCTTCAGAAAACCATACACTGTGTAGTAAGTAGGATTTAGAAAGTTAATACTTCCAAAATGTCATTGACTATCGTTTTTATTTCTGTAAGATGCATTTATAAGGGGATTAAACATTTTTAAGTGAGTCTAAAAAATTGTAGGGCTTGAAGTGTACCATAGATTAAAAAAAAGACCAGCAAAAGGCCAGCAACCCTCTCTATGTAGCTTTTAAAATGAAGAATCTTAAGACCTCATAAAAATGGCTTGATAACAAAAGGACTACTGATATTCTTTAAGAATAAAACCAACTCATTGGGATGTAATTCATAGTTGAAAAATAACTAATATCAAATAATTATTTTTAAATTGAAATCATTTTCATAAAATAAAAATAAACCTGAAATTATATATGTTTTAACTACTTGAGTTTTACAGTTAAAGTACTTCTTCTGTGCATTACCTTGTCTTCACAGAACATCATCTGAAGCAAATTTATATTCTTAAGTCCTGGAAATACCCCAGGCACAACAATGCCAGCAATGAATTTTCTTCCAAAAATCTAGAGAATGTGATGTGAGCTTAATCTGGGCTCAGTTAATTATATGCTTGTAAAGCACTCCGTTGGTGTTCTTTTCCTCCTGTTTTTATTTTTAACACAAATGTATACACTCCTACCTACTGTGGTGTAACCACAGTCATAGCCTGTCAATTTTATGAGAATTTACCTCTTGCAATCATTTATTCAACATTCAACAAATACTTAATGAACACTTGCAAAAGGCAAACTTGATTTCTACTTTCAAGAAGCTTACATTCTAATTAATAGCTTTTATTGAACACTTCATGCCATGTGTTATGTTAAATATTCTGCATGCATCACCTCATTTTAACATTAAAGCCACCATAAAGAAACAGTTATTATTACAGTATTATTGTTGTTATTATTACTGTTTTATATACAAGAAAATAAAAGCTAGAGAGGTGAGTAACTAACCACAATTCTGATAGAGAAATCAATTTGGCTAGCTCAAAACAAAAAAATAATCTTGCCTGTATACATAGCATTGATCATACACACAGTTCTGACTCCTTAGTTGTATACAGAAATTTTTAGTTGTGACTTCTGAATGAACTGTTTAAAAGAGGCATAAGCCAGCTCATAAAACCCCTTTGTTCTTTGGGTTTCTTTTGTCTTTCTACTTTGATTTATTTTTAAAATGCCAGATACTTGGGGTTAATATTGATCGTGAAGAAAAGGACCAAAGGAATTACAAGAAAGTTCAGACTCCCTCCTTGGGATGTTCTGTTATGTGAGTGAAAGAAAACAATCTACCTTATGCAGGGTACTCTTACTGGATTTCCTATGACATTCCGCTAAACCCAATTGATGCCCTCAATAACCCATTTTCCCATTCCAGCTGAGTGATCTTTTAAATGTGCATCATTTTAAAATGTAGCTCCAACTGTAGTGTGGTTTCCCATTGCAAAGAGAAAGAAAGCTAAATTCTCCTAGACTTATAAAGCTCAGTGTGAAAGGGATTCTGCCTGCCTGTCTGAGCTTGTTGCTTCTCTATTTCTGTGCATTCTACTGCCCAACTAGTTCAACCTTCTTTCTGTTCTAGAATACACCAAGCCAACCTTCAGAGCTTTCACACCCCTTCCAGGAGGCTCTGGATCTTTTGTTTTTCTGCTTTACGGGGTCCTCCTTTTTAAAATTTTTGCTCTTTGTTGTTGCTGTTTTGTTTTTATTAAGTTGTCTATTGTCTGTATCACCTCTCCCACCTCCACTGAAATATAAACTCCATTAGAGCAGGTAACTTATCTGTTTTGATCTCCCCTAAGTAGTGCCTGGTAAGTAGTAGAAATTCAGTAAACATTTGTAACATGAATGAATGAATTTAAAAACCTCCTTCTAAAAATTAAAAAATTATAGTCAGAATTCCCTATATTTCTTTCATGCAGGGCATATTATTCAAGCTGTTAAAATGCTTCAGTATAGGTAAGGGTATAAAACAAATATCTACTTTCTTCTTTCTTTGATTATCCTTTATTCTGATGATGCTAAATGAGTAATAAGGATAAGATAAATTAAAAGTAGGCCAGTAGTTAAAACACATCAGAAGTAATAGACAAGTAGGTACCGCACACATTAAAAATAAATCTTAAAGGCCCTTTAATATATTTTACTCAAGTACAAATTTTTATATTCTTATATAATCTAAATATATTTCCCAAAATTAATACTGTATTTTTAATTTCAATAATTTTATTGAAAGGTATGTCCCTTAGTGCTAAATGTAATGGTAGTTGGTTAGGTTACCCCTTCCAACTCAAAATTAACACATTTTCACAATATCAAAATATATCAGCTTTGAGGAAAACTGAAGTTATCCACAAAATGTGATTTACTAAAGTTAAACATAGAACCTATAGTGGTCCTTTGGTTTATGTTTTCAACTCTTATTTATTTGTAACATGATGTCAAAATTGGTTACCGTCATTTTCAACAGACTCAGACTCAGGCTATAGGCTGTTCTGAATACCTGTTCACAATTCTGTGACAATGTACATCTCTTTATGTTCATTGGCTTTCACAGAGAATCCCAAACATTACATAAGTGATCTCCTAATTATGGAGGTTTTCACTTAGTTTTCTTAATATACACTATGGAGATGTCTAAAAAATATTTTCTATTCCTTTAAAAATAGCTACATTAGAGGCAATGACAGTTTTACAGAAAAAGTCCATAGTAAAAGCTTCCAGATTGTTTTTTCTAATCACAATTTACTTCAGTATGGTAAAGCAAGTTTTCAGAGTGGTAACAGATTTTGAGTTACTAATAGAATATATATGTTGATAGAACTAGAGTGAGGCAGTAGGTTCTATACAAAAATTTTTAATCGCGAATACAAACATCACCTGTTTTCTAGGAGAAATATTAAAGATAACTCAATGAATATGCCAAATTTCCTAGGTCAGTATTTTGGCTTAGCACAAATGTCCTCATATTTAAATATAATTTCCAGATAGCAATAACATTTTCATTTCTGAATTACCTATTACTTACAATGTGAGCAGCAAGAAACCATTGACACTATCTTCAATATAACCTTTATTATGCCTTAAAAAGTGTATACCTGAAATATTTTGATATAAACCTCATAATTTACAATTTGACATTTAAATCAAGTAGGTTACCATTTTTAATATTACCTAAATACAATACATTGATCCAATATAGAATGTTAGATTAATGTTAAAAATGAAGATTCACAGCTCATATTCTCAGGCTTGTTATTAAGTGTTCCACATTATTACTTTTAGCTTTAGAGATGAATTCAAATCTAACCAATCCTACTACAGAATTATACTAATTAGGCAATTTTCCCAAGTTGGAGAACATTATGCTAATCTACTTATAATGTTTTCAGGCTTCATATCTTAAATCCATTACATCATTATGGAGTCCATAGTTCAAGGCTGTGGAGAAAGGCTTCAAAAAAAATGATTTTGTTGCTGCAATAACACTACTTATGTGAAGAACCAAAAATCACAACTTAAGTTTGTCTAAATACTGCCACTTGTTAAAAGTACATTTTTCATACCCAAGTTTCATAATCATACGTAGATGTGTTAAATATTAATGTTTAGTTTTGAGTAGAAAAAGATAAATCATTACTATAAATTAATAAATTTATATGGCAAGAATATGTAGCATACATGCAGTGACCAAATTTATATTTTTATGCATATAATTACTTCCTAGTATTCCAACTGCTATAGCATTATGTGGAGACATATGGGCAATATTCAGAACTCAACACAGAGATCATCTGCTCTGTACTGCTTTTTTTTTTTTGGTACAATATTCAAGTTCATAATGATTCAGCTTGTAAGCTAACAGTATCAAATTAGTTCATATATGGATCAAACTTTTGTTCCAGTTTTAACTTTAAATGGGCTAGAATTGAGGTCTACATATAGCCAAGATGACAGTAATAAATACATCATTACTTCGGTGCTGTTTTTAAAATTCAGGTTCTTTAAAAGAATGTTTTCTAAGCTGATAATTTAATGAAACGGTTAACCTATATATCAGAGGTTGGATAATCCCTTTTGCTTACAGTTCTGTGTACCTTATATATAGTAAATGCCTTCAAATGTTAGCTGACTAGATTGGTGAGGTCATTGTTTTCCTTTGAATTCCAAGCCCTGTTTGTTTATTTCAAAGATAATATTTCAATACTTTAATTATAGAAGAAAATTGTAGGATTTCTCTATACAGAGGATAATAACAAAATTACCAATTAAAGAACCATTTTAGGAATTGTTGAAAGGTGAGTTATTCTGTAGTAGCTCTACTTCAATTGCTATGCAGTACACCCAGAAACAATTCACTTCACCTTCAGAACATTTGGTGTGGAACACTGGTTTGATGAATAGTCAGTTAAACATTAGGATACAAGCCCTTACAGAAGATCAAATCTCTGTTATTTATCTTGGCATACTTCTGAAGAAATTCTACTCTTTCTGTTAACTTTACCTGCTTTTGTGCTTGGATCTCAAGTGCAGTAATAGACAAGGCTATTGCAGCTTTGCTTTAGAAAATACGATCTCTTTTAACATCTAGTCTATTTTTCCTTTAAAATGTCAAGTTCTCTTGTATGAGTGAGTAATACAGTTGTAGAAATTGAAAGACAGTGGTAGTTTGACTTTCAATACACCTTCTCCAATACAATCTTTTCATTTTCATCAAGTCCAAAACTATGAACTTATACTCACTTTTTTGGAAGAAATCCTTTGACAATGGGATATTTCTTTTTTTCTTCTGTTCATTTTATAGCCAAATAGAAGCAGCTCAGTCCATCATACTCAAGGTGCTTGGGCTTTACCTTCATTTTAGACAGCAATCTGTCCAGAAGAGTCATGAGTAGAGAAAAATATATCCATATCAAAGCCAAAGAACTGAGTTAGACTAAGAAGTCCCATAGTCTTGCAGTCATTCTGAGGCCATTATCATGCACAGATTGAATTAGGCCCAAGTTGCAGACCTTTGGCTGACTTCCAGCTTCCTGTTCAACAGGGAATTTAGCTGGTAGCAGTTTCTGGGAGTCAGTTGTCAATACTTCCTATCATCTTGATAGAGACTGTGGCCCCTCGGCAGGACCACCATCCTGAGGCCTGCTCTCACCATGCCCATGATGTTGATATCAGCTATGAGAGGCCTAGGAGGCCAAGGGACTCCAAGGCAGCAGAGAGGAGGCCTTGGGAGGGAGAAATGACTTGGGCAGAGGTCTCCTCAGCGCCCAGGAGAGACTACACTGGTCTCCACAGGGTCAAACAGAAGCAGAGGGCAATACTTTATTTTTAAAATGACTAATAAGAAAAATCAAATCAAAACTTTAGTTTTTCAGATTTTTTACACCATGTTGTGGGTAGAATGGGTATAGGGAAGAAGCTGTGTTTACTTGCGGAGCTTACTGAAAAGATAGGCACATATCTAGAATCTGAGTTATTGAACACTCTATATTGCTTCCTCTAAATTCATTGCTAATGTTGTTAGATGGCATAATATATTGGTCACAAGCTCAGATTCTAAGTCCAGACTACCTGGTTCAGGATTTGGCTTCTGCTACTTACCAGTTGTTCAACTTCAACTATATTATATCATCTTTCTGTACTTGAGTTTCTCCTATGTAAGATGGACCAAGTAAGATTTATCTCACAGGCTGCTTTGAGAATTAAAGAATGCAATACAGAAAAGCTCTTGAAATAGTGTTTTGTTTTTAATAGGCACTCAAAAAACATTGACATTTATAATCCCAGGTAGCAATATGTATGAATGAAACATGCCAAGATGAAACATGGTAAGGGAAGAGTTTTTTTTTTTCAGTTTAAATTGAGAAGGAATAAATGAAAGCAGCTGGTATGTGAACTCTTTCTCTCTTAATTGTCATGGTAATATTTCTGACATGAAGAAATGGGCATGGAAGTACATATCTGTAATCTCAGCATTTAGGAAGCTGAGGCAGGAAGATTGCTGTGAGTTCTAGTTCAACCTGGACTACATAGTGACTCAAAGCCAGCTTAAACTACATAGCACGCCCTGTCTCAAACACACACACACACACACACACCCACACACACACACAGTGCTGAGGATCCAACCAGGGGTTTTGTGCATGCCAGGCAAATGCTCTATCACTGAGCTACACTTCAATATATTTTATTTAAACCAATGTAACCAAAATCTTATCATTTCAACATCTAATGGAAATCATTATTGAAATATTTTAAATTCTTTGTTGATACTAAATCTTTAAAATCAGGAGTGTGATTATATTTACAGTACATTTCAGTTTGAGCTAAATACATCTAAATGCTTTATAACCATGTGCAACTAGTGGCTACTAAATCAGACAACACAAAACTATGTACCCTCACTCTCACAGAAAGAGACACAAAAAATGTTATTACAACAAATGATATCTCTATAGCGCTCTGTATATTCTTTCACAACACTCTTCTTTTATATTTTTCCCTCTAGAAATGAAGACACAGGCCAATAAATTCAAATTTATGTAGCTCTTAAGTGGCAAGGCCCCTGCTATGAACCACGCTGGTGGTGATATAGGAGACAGGATGAGGCAAAGCTGGCTGGGAAAATGAGCAGGACCTGTCAATTACAAGATCCTGGGACAATGCCAGGACCCCCTATATAGAACTTCCTGTGAGCTCCCTTGAGATGTGGATGGCATAAAAGAAGGCCGTACACCACCACAGAAAGCTGCTATCCTGTGTTCCCATGATAGCTCGTACCACATTTCTCAGATGGGGTGTGTGCCTTTATTTTTGCTTTTACCCACTTTTTCTCTTTGTTTGGCCCAAGTTTGCTCTGCAGATTTAGTTTCTCACATACTCATTTATCCCATACTTTTCAAATAAACTTTTGGCACCATTTTGTGCTTGTCTCATCCAATTCTTTGTTTGAGGAGCGAAGGATCTGGAATCCTTTTGACTGGTGAGGCATTTCTAAAGAAACTACCTATAACTATATTGTCGGGCTCAAGGCAGCACCACTCACATTACATTCCATGGAACTGGCAGCCTCAGCAGCATAGTTCCAAATAAGACTGCAATGTTCAATTGCTTTCCGATTTTTCTGAGCCAAAATTTGGGATACACACTTGTGCCTTTGGAAATATTTAAACATCTCAAAGCCAGTTACATCTTCCAAAATTTACAATTTTTGTCTTTAATGTAACCTAGTTCAATGTTTCTCTCATCATCTGGTTCTCCTCTACTTAAAAACATGAGTAGATTCTAATTAATTTCATTATTAGTTACTAACCACAGGCAATTCATATTTTGTTGTTTATAATGTACTACATCAATTGGTGCCTCATTTTTTACTGAGTATTTAAGAACTAACATGAGGCCCATGTGATTAGAGGCTCAGCTGTCCTCTAATTGATCCATTTTTTAGGCACAGAGATACTTTTACTACTTCAGATTGGAATGAGATTACTGATGCTATTGGACTTAATATAACATACTTGTGTTTTGCTTCTTTAAGGAAACAATCTTTTACTACTTTACTAGTTTTTTTCATATGAAACACTTTTAAACAAAATTTCTTCTGAGTAAAAAATAAACAACTGAAAATGCTTCCATGTTATATACAATTTCTACAAACTACATTAGTTTCAATGAATAGAAAAAACACTCCAATAGTATTTTTGATTATTATTTAATTTAATGTTAAATATTACATAATATTTATTTAATACATATCATGTTATCTGGATTTCAAGAATGTTTATTATGTTCAGAGATGTATGCTCTTGCAATCCCAAGTCTTTTTCTCTCATGTTTAAGGGAGGGAACACGTGGTTTGACAAAAGGAAAAGATCTTGTACAGAAGGAATGGAACTTGTTTTATTTGTAGATTAAGATTAAAATCTTGTCCCATTGTGATGCCAAGCCTTCAGCTCCTGGTGCTCTTCTGCAGCCAGACAGGCACTGCCCAAGATGTGGCGGAGAGGCTGGGCCGGGAGGCTGGGTGCCGGCGGCTGGGTTGCCACGTGAAGGAGTGGGACTCGTACTGTGAATTAGCCCAGTTCAGTACAATGTCACATGAAAATCTGCTTTTATACCTTTGGGAGGAGGTGGAAAGAGAGTCATCGGGTGACTCTGCTACCAATGGTGACTTGGATCATGTGAGCCAAAGAAGTTAGCAAGTATGACAGAGAAGTACAGAACGAAGACCTGAATCCGATGGGGAAGAAACAGGAATGTAAATAGATATTTGACTCATCAAAATGCTACAAAATGTATACCTACATGATCCAATGTTAGAAGTAGGTAGGAAAATGTTATTAAGTTCTTGCCAGGGGTGAAACCTACTGGACGGAAGCGAACACTTCCATTCAGTGTTGGAAACTGTTTGTAATGAGTGATATGCTGTAAGATGTTTGAAGTACAGTAATAATGAAATACAAGAAAACATTCTACATGCATCAATAGTAATACTCAAAAATGTATTTATCATGACACCTCACTATCTGAACCAAAAGCCTCATAGGAGGACTTCATCATTGTAATCATTGAAATCTAAAGGATTTACGAAGAAGTGACAGATGTGGCATTGAGATTTTAGAACAAGCGATTTGATTTCTTTGGGAATTGCCTATGTTTTGACAACAAAAAGACTCAAAGAAAAAAGAAAAAAATCTGACAATTTGGCTGCTATTTCTATTTGCTCATTTGTTGAAATCATTGTTTCTGTCAAGCAATTTATATGCTGTGTGAGTACATGATAATGGAGGAACAATTTGAATCATTTCATGGTTGTTGAAGGTTGTAGCAACATATGCCAAATAAACCTTCCAAATGTGATATAAAAATATATGTCCTGGTAGATGCAAAGACATTTTACACATAGAATTTAGAAATTTATGCTGAAACTGAGCCACCAGGTGTTTATTTATACAATAAAAAGCCGTATGATGCTGTGAACAGACTTGTGCACCTATTTCAAAAAGTAACCCAAATGTCACATTAGACAGTTGCTTCACAAGTTACCCATTAATGTTATATTTGCTGGGGAAAAAAATACAGTTGACCAGCACAAGAACTATGTGGAACATAGAACCAAGTGAAGATTTCTGAAAAAAACAAACAAAAAAACATTGCAAGTTCACAATAGAGACATGTACATAGTACAGTCTTTGGATTTCAGAAAGACATAATATACCCTCCTTTATGGTAAAGAAAAACAAAGTAGTATTGAAATTGTCAACATTACACCATGATGATAAGATTGATAGTGAAGCTGGGTGTAGTGTGCATGCCTGTAATGCCAGCACTTAGGAGGCTGAGGCAGGAGGATCCTGTGAGTTCAAGGTCAGCCTGTGCTACACAGTGAGTTCCAGGCTAGCCTGGAGTCCATAGCCAGACCCTATCTTAAAAAGCCAAACAAAAAAAGATTGATAGTGAATTTCCAACACAAATGAAGCCAGAAATGGTCACATTTTACAACAAAATGAAAGGCAGAGTAGATGCTGTTGACAAGTTATGCAGCAACTATGATGTCACTTGAAACAAATTGTTGGTCAATGGTTGTATCTTACTCAATCCTGGTCTTATCAGGCATAAATAGTTGCGTAGTTTACAAAGAAAATAACAAGCACAAAATATCACGGAGAAATTTTCTTATTGAATTGGCACTGGAATTGATAAATGACCAATTACAACAGAGAAAGAACAGCATGTATCTGCCCAAAGAACTCCTCAAAAGAATTCCAGAGCAGACCGGTGAACAGACAGGTGAAATGTCACAAGAACCTCCTAAGCAAACAGTGGCAAGTGTATCCTTCCAAAGAAGACAGGAAAACAGCACCTGTGCTATCAGCGTGAGACTTGTCTATGGAACATGCTGCTCTCACATGTGAAGCCTACCTTAGGTGTGATAATTGAAGTAAAGATTATTTTTGTGGTAGTTTTCTTTGTATTTTCATTGTAGTTCATGTAGGAACTTATTTGTTATTTTTTAGATTTAGTAAGCAAACAGTTGATGTAGAAAATGTTGATGTTTATTCTAAACACTCAGTATATATTTGATGTTTTACTGATATTTAATTTTCCTGCTAAGTGGGCAATATAATGGAAACCTTTGACAAAAGGGGAAGATGAGTGGTGACAAGTGTGATTGGCAAACAGAAAAGGAAAGCAAAACACACATGCTGTCAGTGTGAGTGAGACTTGTGTATGGAACATGCTGTTGTCTTGTGTGAAGATTGCTGAAGGTGTGATAATTGAAGTAGATTATTTTTGTGGTAGAGTTTTCTTTGTATTTTCATTGTCGTTCATGTAGAAATTTATTTCTGCTCTGAATTTTTAGATCTTGTAAGCAGGTAAACAGTCAATGTTGAAAATGTTGATGGTTATTCTAAATACTCTTTACATAGTAAAAATTTAATATTTTATTGATATTTTATTTTCCTGTTAAGTATATATTAATAAAACTCATAAAATTAAAAAAGGATTAAAATCTTGTAATTGTATCTTCATATTAAGTCACACTTACTCAAACCCCTAATAATACATCTTTACAAAAAATAATTAAGGATTTCCCCATATAACCCAACACTAACTCAACAACATTGGCTTCTTTGTAAAAATAGGCAATTCTGTGTCTTGAAGATCTACAACATCTGAGAATAAAATCACCACTTAAAAATTTTATGCTTACATTTACCCTTGTCTTTACTGTAATCCTTTTGAGTCACAGACATTTCTCACTCATCTTTTGAACTTCCACACCAGAGCAATGCTGAGTGACCAGTAACCAAGTACTGAATGGATGAATCTAATAGTTTTTAAATCATGGGCCTGAGAAAGAAGAAAGAGAATGTTATTTTCTATTCGTTAATGGACTCAATATTGTGAAATGGACCAATATATAAAACTATATCATGATAAAGCAAGTATCCATCCTCTTATTGAACCAAATTGGGCAGAAATTGACTCTACTGGTGGGGGTGAATCCCAGCAGTCCCAACTTTACCTTTTAATTCTAGTTTTGTGGTTGTAGTGGTAAGAAAAAAGTAGAAAATTATGGGCTATCTAGAAGAGTATACCTTGGTATTTGGTAAAGAAGTAGTTAATGGTACTGTAATTGAACAGAAGCATGATTTGTCAGACTAATTGTTATACTAAACTCCAACAAGTGAGTGCAATAGAAGTCTTTGAGATAATAACTTTATATACTAAAATGATGGTGGTAATCAAAGCTTGCATATATTCAAAGATCTGCAAGTAATTCCTAACATTTCTACTATAACATTGTTTTTTTTCTAGAATTTTGAGGAAATAACTTTTTTTGATTAAAAAATTTTGCTAAGTTTTATTTTGCTTGCTTCTTATTTCATAGAAAGTTGTTTTTTCCTTCCATTGATTCCAAAGGTCACTACAATTAGAATTACCATAATGGTAGGATGTGGTTGGTAGAACTATGACTTCATCTTTTACAATCAACAGCATAGCACTTCCCAGAACAACACTACAGGACATCAGTGGAGCTAAGCATGTCTTCTTGGAGCTAATGTTTTCATGCATGCCACTTAAAAATGCTGACTGCATTTTAACTTTGGTTGCCAACCTGAAACTTGTAAAACAATAGACAAGTAACAATAAAACTGCTATTTGTGTTTTATAGAATTGTGTAAAACTAAAAAAAGAGTAGTGTTTGCAAAGTTGAGTTTTATAAAAAATATACCTAATGGTCTCAATTTTTGTTCTCTACTAATTGTGGTAATATATCCAAATTTTTTTCAAATATGATATATTTCTAAAGATGAATAAATATAAATATGGACTGAAATCTACCTATGCATATCTACCATTTTAATTCTTTGTCTAAATGGACAGTATTCTTTCCATATTTTCATATCATGTTAATTTATACCATATATAGTGGGGTATATGGTCATATGAGCTATTTTAGAGGCATTAAGCAGCCAGCATACCTAAGTCTGTGTTATCAATTCAAAATTGTCAATTTTCAGCTGTGAGTAATGTTTCTTAGCACATAAGTTAACTTTATTTAAATAAAATCTGTGTTCAACAGTGTAGTAATACAGTTATAGCTAACCACATGATTAGATTTTAAAATATTTATCTGCTTGGACATATTGTGAAGTTAAAAACTTTATAACGGTCTCCAAAAACACCTGGAGAATTTTTAGTAGTGTTGCAGAATTCTAAGAGACAGGAGAGACCAAATGGGAGTCAGAAGGATTTATTCAAGTACATATAGCGGCTTAGTGAACTCTGTGTTTAAAATGGCTAAGCATTGAACAAAAAAGTTTCAGGTTTTATACACTTTGTCCAAGGGGGTGTTTTTTCTAATGATGTAGCAAGTGAGTTTACTAGAACAGAACAAGAGCACAGTTTAGTAACTGCCTTGAAAGAAGACAGTGTCGTATAAATCATATGAGAACAGAGTGTCATAAATTTTGTCTGTGGGACATTTTATCTGTACCAGAACAAGGAGTTATAGCTACAGGGGAGAGGGGACTGCCTCAGGATAGAAAGGGCTTGTTTTTCTTTAAGTTCTGCTTCATTTCCCCTTTGATGCTCTTTATAATGTTTTACTAGAGAGCATCATCATTATTTTTATTATTATCAATTTTTGTCATAAAGGGGTGCTCAGTACAACCTACTGAGCAAAGGTTGGTAGTTGGCTAAGGCCATCAGTAGAGTGGTGGTGTGCCTGCTTATCAGAATCTCTATGACTGACTGAATGTTTTTGACAAGCAGGGATAAGAGGTAAGGGAGAATTATAACAAAGAGGATAAGAAACTTATGTTGTTCTTGCGACTCTATGTTGATTTTTAAGCTTCCACAGTTCATGTACTGGTCAGCGTCTAGACTGACCAGAGCAGGGCTGTCATCTCTGGTGGCAGCCTGATTTTGTCACAGAATCAGCTGGTTTGGGTGGTCTGGAGGACCATGGGCAGGACTTGATCTCATGTCCAGTTCATGTTTTATTTTTCCTGAGCTGGTAAGCCATGTAAAGCTTCTATTTCATTTTCAACATCTATGTGAGCTCTTGGACTATCTCGGCTGTGAATGCTGGTCCATGGTGTGAGCCCAAGGTCAAAGGCAGTCTAAATCTTGGGACAATGTCCTAACACTACCTTGATCACCTCTTGTGTCCTTTTTGTTTAGATGGGGAAGGCTTTAATCTATTGTGAGAAGATGCAGGCAAGCATGTTACATATATTGATAGTCACTGCCTTCAGGCAATTTAATAAAGTCCATAAGTATGGTTTTATATCAGGCAGCTCTTGTTTCCTGGATACTTGGAGGCTGGGTAGGGTTTTGTCTTGGGTTGTTTTTAACACAGATAAGGCATTGTTCGCAAATAGCCCAAGTGTTGGCAATGAGCCATGGCACATAGAAATAATGGCCTAGTAATGTTTTTAATATTTGTCTTTTCTATATGAGACCCTTGATGGAACTGCTTTATGAACTTTGGGCCTAGTACTTCAGGGATGGTTAGCCTCCCATCAGCAAACGTTTATCATTTTTTATATACTTTTTAGTTTTGCAGGCAAGTCAGGCTCTTTTACCTGAGAAGTATGTAGGAGAGGAGGCTCTGAGACGATGGGCATGACCAGGGCCCCTCCTTTGGGTTGAAGTGCTGCTATAACAGCCCATTTTATTTTTCTGTCTGCTTTTTTTTGGCTTTTAATGTCTCAGTCTATTGATGTCTTCCGCAGTGTATTACCCACCTTCTTTGGGGGCTACCTTGTATCTTTGTACTTCTTTTTCTTGCAGGTAAGAGTCCTCTTTTTTAATATATGGCCCCGTGTACATATAATGCTGTAAAGGCATATCTAGAATCCATGCAGATGTTAGCTTTTTTTGTCTTTTATTTTTTGGCTTCTGGGCTGAGGTTTCGGTGGGTGGAAGTTGGGCCTCTACCACAAAGGTCAATGTCATCATCACATATCTTGTCTTTTGGGCTCCTTCCAGGAACATTTGAATCTCCAAGACGGCAATCTGTGAGATCTCCCTGGCTCGAGACTCTTTTGTTTATGATTTTTACATAGTCATGAAGAGGGGCTCCCAGCTCCACCGGGAGCAAACTAGCAGAATTAAGAATGTGTATAAGGTTATGTAGGGATTTTTATATAGAAGTCGTTAATATTGAGTCATTTTTGGGTTTTAGGACCAATGGTGTCCTCTCTGGTCCATCAAGGCTATGACTGAATGTGTCACTCAGATAGTTAATTGGTGTCCCAGAGTCAATTTGTCAGCTTCCTGGGTCAGCAAGTGCTTTAAAGCATGGAGGCCATCCTAGGGCCACAGAGTCTGTTTGTTTTGACAATTATGCCATGGAGTGGTGCCAGGACTGTGTCAGGACCCCATGGCTGTTCCCTTTTGTTCGTGGATGTACAGGAAAAAGGGCTTGGTTATGTTTGGCAGCCCAGGACTGGAGATTGAGTTAGGGCTTCTTCAGTTTGTTTGAATGCCCTTTCCTGTTTAGCTTTCCAGAGGAGAGGCTCCTCCCCCACTTTGGCTTAGCCATGAGTGAGAAGTTAGGGATCCAGATGCAGCAGAAACCTGCAGGCCCCAGAAACTCTTATCTGGTGTCTGGTAGTCAGGGTTGGAGGGCACAGACAGCTTGTTTTCATCTAGTGCCCAGTTGACGTTTCCCTTTTGTTACTATAAAACCCAGATATCTGACCTTTTGTTGGCAAATTTGGGCTTTCTTTTTGGACTCTTTATATTCTCCCTCTCAGATCAGGTGAAGATCTCTGGTTCCTTGGAGACAGTCTGCATGAGAGGGAGCTGCAAAAAGAAGATCATCTATATACTGTAAGAAAACACAGTCTCTTTCTGGAACGAGAAAGGCATTGAGATCAGTGGCCAGTGTTTCCCCTGAAGATCATAGCGAGTTCTTAACCCTCTGGGGAAGCCTAGTCCAACTGACTGGGTTTTTTTTTTATTATTATTTTTAATGTCAGTAATTGGGTCCTTCTATTGAAATATAAAAATGAGTTGACTGATTGGTGTTAAGCACAGACAGAAAAAGGCATCTTTCAAGTCCAGGCAAGTGATCAAGACAGCATGTGCTGGAATGAGTCCCATTAGTGCATATGGGTTTGCACCATTGGGTGTATGATTCAGTAGCCTGATTTATAGCACACAGGTCTTGTACTGGCTTATATTTATTAGTCCCTGGTTTACATACCAGCAAAAGCAGGGTGTTCTAGGAAGAGTGGCATTTGACCCAGATTCCATTTTCTATAAGCCTCTTTAAGTGTCCCTGGATGCCTTGTATAGCTTCCCAGGAGTGAGGGTATTGGTGAATTCATGCAGAGTTCCCCCCCCCCCCCGTCCCAGCTCATATCCTGAGAACTGTCTCTGTCAATCCATACAGTTTATTTGTTCCCAGCTGGGTGTCTTATGAGAGTCCAGTCTTCATTCTTTAGCCTGTAGGACAGTGAAGGATAACATTGTAGCCTCTGGGTGGATCAGATTTCAAGTCAGTTTTTTCTTTTCTTTTCTTTTCTTTTCTTTTTTTCCATTCCTTTCCTTTCCTTTCCTTTCCTTTCCTTTCCTTTCCTTTCCTTTCCTTTCCTTTCCTTTCCTTTCTTTTCTTTTGTGTCCCAAAGGCAATTTGGGCTTGTAATTTATAAAGCAAATCTCTTCTCAGCAAAGGAACTGGGCAGTTTGCAAGGTAAAGGAACTGATGTCGGATCGTTCTTCCTCCGTAACACACCTCTTGAGGCAGAAAAATGGCCTCTTCTCTGGAGCCTTAGCGGCCCCAGCAATAGTCACATGGCTTTTGGACAACGGTCTAATGGACTGTATCTCCACAGAATGTTTAGTTCTACTATTTACCGTAAAGTCTATCAATCGGCTCCCCACAGTCATCGTGACCATAGACTCCTGGGAGCCCGAAAACACCACCAGCTGTTGTAAGCCCAATTAAATCAGTGCCTTGCTCTCTGTGGCCGTGGCCTTTTGTGGAGGGGTCCCCTGTCTTGTATTTTCCCTCATTCTTAAAATTTTTTGTGGACATTTATCTTTCTAATGTCTAGACTTTTTACATCACACACACCACTGATTTTAAGCTAGTTTCTGAAGATTCCTGTGTTTATGTCCAGCCTGATCTTTGCCTTTTTTTAATGTCCTCATCCTTTTATATCCTCTGCCTTTTTTCTCAAGAATACTGCTGCCAGCGGGTTTGTCTTTTTCTTAAGCCCGGAGTCTGCCTCCTGTTTTGTTTCCTGATCATGATTAATATATACATTAGTGGCCACTTCTGTGAGCTGAGTAACAAATGCCACTAAGGTATATGTCAGCGAAATCCTCTAGCTTTTGTGATTTCTGACTGATGTTGCCTTGTGCCTGTCTCATGAAAGCCCCATTTTATATGCACTGATCTTTAGTTGCCTCTGTGTTAAAGGGAATGGGTTTCCTGGTTGTTCTCCACCCCCAGTTATCACCCTAGGGTTATCACACCTATGTGGATGCCCATTTTTCCCCCCTGGCTGGCCACCCTATATCAAAGGAGGACCAATTTATTTCATAAAGACTTTTTAACCTCTGGGGTCACAGCTTTACTCCATAGTCATCCATATAACCATTTTAAAAGTTCTTTAATATGTATCTTAATTGGATGAGTTTTGATGCTTTTTCTCTCGTATCTACTCTGTTGCTACGCAAATTATTTCACAAATTATTTTCTCAAGTACTTTTGTTTTAGGAATAACTTGAATTCTATCAATGTAACAAGTAAACATATATATTTTTGAGTCTTTGAACAACAAGGAACTTTTGGAAGGAACAGCATTAGTTTTCATCAAATCAACAAGCAAACATAGATATTTTCTTTGACGAGTGATTTTTGCATGCTTTTTCTTGACATTTGTAAACTTTCTAGTCTTGTCATTATCTCTGCTTTTATCTTTCTAACAGGACAAAACTTTTGTCATATAAAATCTTCTCATAGCAAAGTATATTTTTGTACTTATAGCCTTTTAAATGTTTTTCTCTGTCTCATTTATTATAAATTTTTTATAGCAAACTTGGCTGCAGCTGCTTGGATTTTAAAGTGTTCTTTTTTTATTCTGTTGTCAGATTGTTACATTTTAAATTTGACTGGCTTCCAATAGACTTAGATCTAATCTGGAATTAATGTTCTTATCAACAGATAACAGTGAAGAGAGCAAGTTAACTCTATAATTACAATTTAAAACTTTGCAATGTATGAGAAATCCTTTAAGCATGCCAATTAAACAAAAACATCAACTCAAATTGGAAACCAAAAGTACATTTATCAATTAGCTAAAGTTTGTAATTTTTTTTTCAGTACTGGGGATAGAATTCAGGACCTTGCTAATGCCCAGCACCACTGAGCTACATCCCTGGCCCTAAACTTTGTAATTTGATTCCTCCTGTAAAACCTCTTTATGCCAAGCAAGATGCAGTTTTTTGACTTTGACCATTTAGCCCCAGGCTGGAGCTTCTTTGGTTTTTAGACCTCTGCAGGCTGCACCAGGCTGGTGACACTGAGCAAGTGTTGGTCTTGGGGCTCCCAAATCCAGGAGCATCCCTCTCATGGTCTCTCTCTCTGGTGCTTTGAAATGAAAGGATGGTCTCTGTTTTGTCATTTTAGCCTCAGCAGGTGCAGCTGGGTCTAAGTCTCTCTGCTTTGCACCTTCATCTCAGCACAGTTGCCAGACCGGCTGGATGCTCAGGCATTCTTTCAGTTTTGGCCCCCATCGGGGCTGGTCACTGTCATCACCCTGTTTCACAGGGTGCTTTTTAAAATTATCTTTCCTGAGACACCCCTTCTGTATATCCTGGCTCACTAAAGCTAAGCAGGTTTTTGCAGCCTTTACCCTTTACAGTGCAAATCACTCTCTCTTTTGTTTTTAGACCCATTAGATCACCTCCCTCCCCCAGTCCCCAGCTGTTCTCAGGTGACCTTGGACTCACACACTTTACTCCACTCATTTATACACAATTATATACTTTTCTCACACCCTCTGAACTCACACACTTTATTTTGTTCACTCACACACACTCATAGACCTCACTTACCTCAATTTTTTAGCCTGGTTGTAGGTTTAGCCTAACTCCCTCTGTGTCTGGCTACTCAGTACACCTAGGTATGAGAGGTATGAGTTTTGTCTGACTCCCCCTGAGTCTGACTACTTGTCATACCCCCCTTGCAAGTCACTGTTGTTACAGGCCCATCCTTCGAGTTGTCAGAAAGCAACTCTTGTCATGGGCCACCCTCACATTCTACTTGGCTTGTAGGTTTTGTCTGACTCACTCCAGATTGGACCAACTATGAGCCTCTCCTACTGTGGGCCAGACCCATGTCCCTAGTAACACTACTAGTAGATTCTCATTGGAGGCCACTTATACTTAGGGTGCTGGTATGGTTTGATTTAAACCAAGTCAAATTACTCAGTACTTCCTGGGAAGTGATCAGCTTCCCCTTCTGTTCATATGGGACAGGTTCCCTCTGGTAGTGCGTTATTGCTCCAGAATTATCCTGAATCCCAAGGACTTCCATTGTGCTAGGGTGGGTGGGTGGGGCTTCTGGGCTATGGGAAGACTGACTCCCTCTCCATGGTGAAGTTTCACTTAGTGGTGCCAAAGGTCTTATGATTCCTGCAACTTGAGCCCCTCTCAGGCCTGCAAGCAAAGGAGATTTGCCCTGATTAGTCATGGGATAGCATTTAAGTCCTAAGGATCTTTAAAGCTTTGGCTAGTAATATAAAGATACTATTTACCAAATACACTTCCCAGACCACACGTATAATAATATCACTCTTATCCTAAGTATCTTCCAGTTCTTCCAAATTAGATCAAATCTAAACTTGCTTGGCAAAATCTGTCTTCCTGGTATGCTCCTAATTTATGTCTCAAACACCTTACCACTCCATTTTTTCTAGGATTCTCATAGATTAATCATTCTGGACTACTGTTATGAATTGAACTGAACTCTAATAAAAGGATATGTTGAAATCCTAAGCCCTGGTACTTCAGAATGTGGTCTTATTTGGAATTAGGTTCTAAATAGAGGCAATCAGATTTCAAATGTGGTCAGGGAGGTAGGTGCTAATCCAACATTACTGGTATCCTTATACAAAAGGAATTGGCTCTGAACTATAGAAGGGAAGTGCATAGAAAGAAGGTGCTGTCTTGGAACATTTACATTGTAATGATGAATGTATAAGATGAGGAATACCTGAAGCTACTAGAATATAGGAAAGAAACATGAAAGAGTTTCTTCCCTCATACCTTGGGAGGGATCAGGTTTGATGATACTTTCAGATTTCTGAACTTGAGACTTGTGAGACAATAAATTTTATTGTCTTCATCTGCACAATTTTGTAATTTTTTTTACAACAGTCCAAGGAAGCTAGTAAAACCACTAATTTCCTCCTAAGTTTCATGCTTGTCATCTTCTCTTTAAAAATTATAAAATATAATATATTAAACATCTCAAAATTTGAGAAAGAGGAGAAAACAGTCAAGATTTTTTTCATGAAAATGGAGGCATTTGATTTAGGCACTGTATGACTTGTAGTCTTCTGCAGGTAAAAAAAGTGGATGGAATTTCTGAGACAGTGGATATTTGAGACAAGACTGTAAGTCAGGGATATGCAGTTCATTTTTCAAATTTAAAAAGTTAGTCTTTACTTTTGTATTGGACCTGTACAGTGAATTCTAGAAAATTATATTGAGGAATGTTTAATTAGTTTAATTATTCTCATTCTAGAAGGAAGAACATATAAAAAGAATTCTAATCACTTATGTTAATGTTCTATATTAAAACTTCCTGGAAGAAATCTTATAGAAAGTGCAGGAGTATTTGGTTAGTCTCTAGAACAGGTATTCTAAAACTTGGAATTTACCAAGTAATGAAAATTTTAAAGAACAGGAATCATCATAAGGCTATCAACATTTTATTTTGTGCCATTTTTTTGCTATACCCTTCATCAATATTAATTCATTAAGGACTGATATTTCAACAACAAAAAAGAACATAAATTATCTTTTAAATATCTTATATATTCAAGAACATAAATATCTTAGTGAGAAACATCTTACATTGCCTTTCTTTCTTATCTCCCCAAAGTCTAGAGGAAATTACCTGTATTATCAGGGGTGGGAAACATTGCTTTAAAATGAAACACATGAAGTGTTTCTACCTAGTGTGTCAGCATTCCTGCCACCAGCTAAATTGAAAGTTGATGATGCTAGAAAGAATGTATTTTATTTAACAGGTTTCCTTATAGGCAAACCTGAAAATAAGAAATCACAACTGTTACAAAGACGTTCTATAGTTTCTGTTGAGAAATTGGCATTTTTTGGGAGAGGTTAGTTTACTTGTTACTACACAAAGACTATTCAGGGACTTTTTTTGTTTTTGGTCAAAAGTGCCACTAGAGTCTGGAAAGGTTAAAGGTGTCCTGAACTAAGAGAAAAGACGTCTAGTCTCTGTGTTGGAATTGCCTCCATCTCCTCTCTATTTGGCTACTTCTTAAAGATTATAAATATACTCTTAACATAAGTAAAACAACTAATTGAATGAAATAAAACTAAATAAGTACACTAAGAGTTAAAGGAGGTTAAACATTTTTTAAATCTGTTATAGTTTAAAATAAAAAGATAGCTAGTAGAAGCATTCATTATAAGAAAGCAAGTAGAAGCACTCATTATAACAAAAGCCAGCAAGTGCCCTGTGTGGGGTTCCTCCATGGGAAGAACTTCATAGTGGTGGGCTCAAGGTTAAGACCATCTCTGAGCTGTCTGCCTTTCCATTACAGTCAGAGCCTTGGGCCAGAGATGTGAACCATGTGCTCCAATTCCCTTGAACTTCTGTAACTCTTCAAATACTCTATGGTTTTAATTTCTGAACCTTCCAATTGCTGTCTTTTCACTACCCTTCCCCTTTCTTTGCCCTAGGCAAATGTCTATTTACTATGATCAGAAAGTCACTGATTTTTTCTTACTATACTCCAGACATCCTTTTGCATACACATATTAGGTCACCTCATTCTCACCACAGTTCTCTGAGGTGCTTTCTGTTATTAGCAAAACCTCATCTGTAAGGAACAGGAAACTTGTAACCTATGCAGGGGCGTTATGCTAGTAAAGATAGGACAACAACTTGAATCTAGAAATCTGTTTACATATTCTTAGCTACCCTGCTGTGCTCTCCCTTTATCATGCTGTCAAAATTAATAAATTTTAATAGTGTATAATGTTGATCAAAGTATTTCTAGAGGTAATGTTCTTATACTAAATTTCTAGAGGTCCTCATTTATACTAATCTTAAGATTCCTAGGTAATAGGATTTAATATTTTCAGTTTATAATTTTTTTCACTTCCAAATCTACTATAATTTATAAAAGTTGATTAGAATAAAATCACACGTAAAATACATGTAGATAGATAGTTTTACAAAGCTCAAAATATCAATTATTTTTTCCATAACTGCAATACCATACTTTTTCGCTGCCTCTTTCTATTGAAGTAAAAGTTTCCAAATATTTCTAATACTTTCTGTTTTCTATTTGGCAATGGACTGTCCTTTTCTGTCAACAGAGGCACTTTAGCTTCTTCTTAAAGATAATATATTATCCTATGATTGTTATTATGATTTTTAGTGTTTATGCAAGTAAATAATTATATTAAAGAAGCAAATTAAATTTTGCTTCTATTCATGTGTCATTTGTTTATTTAATAAATATCTACATTTGCTAGGTATTGTAATTAGATAAAAGACAAATTCCTGCCCTTAAGAACCCACAGAAGTAAATACATGGAAAAGCAATAAATTTAGACCAGTGACACAGCTGATCTGAAAGAATTTGCACAAAATCATAACAGAAAATGACATGGAGATGATCGGAAATCTGTAAAGGCTTCATGGATAGGAGATAATCTGCATCCTGCTTCAAGAGAACATTCTTTTTCTCACAGTAGATTGAAATCACTGATCATTTGCCAGCCGGCTGTTGCTAATGTTCTTCCTATACAGAAAGACAGGTAAATGCCCACCTTCCTCAGCTGTCCGGTTTCTTCCTCTCTGTACCTGCAAAACATTTCAGTAGAGTAAGCTCTGCAGTCGACTGTCTGAGCAAGAAGAGGTGTGAACATAGAACCAATTCAAAGGCTGTGCTTCCTGAACACCTTCTCACCCAGCATGGATCAGGCCCAATGAACATTGAAGGGACTCAGGATAAGCCTGGAGAGTCCAAATGTCATTGCTGTCCTATAATTACCAGGTTGAACTTCTTAGAGATTTTTTTTCATTTCTAAAATTCATTGCTTAATGTTTCCTTCCTATTCTGTGGGCATAGTGTCTCCAAATGGGTACTTTCGTGAGACTGCAATATAAATGTCTAAGAAAGTTATCCTGAATTTGTGAATACTGAGGAGACCACACATGAAATGGAGATACCAAACAAATAGCAAGACAGATTGTTGTATCCAATCCTTATTTAAAGTTACATTGATTCCATCTTCTGGCTCTCTAGTGTAACAAAATGGGGGAAAAATCCAGAAGGCAGTCATTTTAAATTTCATGAAAACTTCTGAGAGTGGGAGAGAAAAACTTTTTGCAATGCTTTTTGGTTCCATTAGAAGCTATATTTGTGAAGTGATTCTGCAAATGCAGCAGTTGGATAAATCATCTGAGAATTGAAAGTCCATCAAACAATGAACGAACAGCCCCCAAAGGATGCTGTTCTTTTCATAAGGCACAAGAAAGAGAGAACTGCCAGGAATGAAAGAAATTAGATTTATGTTATAGATGTTTGGGGGGTTTCCAATCACTTTATATTTTTGTAAAAGCAAATCTTACTGATGGTTAGCTCCTGCCTCATGCTGACAGTTGACAAATAAGAATAGCAAGGTCCCATTTCAGAGCAGACAGTGTGGAGCCCTCTTTAGAAGCATTTTCAAATTAGAGTGACAGAGCTTCATAAGCATTCTTCGCAATAAAGGATGAATATTAATGCTTCAAGAAAACAATAAACTAGATCTACGGGCTTTCACTACCACCACACCATACTGTAACAGTAAAGATTGGCCTCCTGCAGTTGGCCTCTTTGTTTCCTGTATTTTTGCACTCATACATGGAAGATGCACAATAGTGAAGCCCTTGCTAGGATGACTTGTCATTCCATTAATATAGCATACAATTAGAGAAAAACATCTACAATCACCTGAGTCTAAACAGATAAACATCCTTACATTAACATATACTCAACACAAATAAATTTACAAAAATTTGTATGGAACTGAGCAGTACCAGGTAAGACAACATGGCAGAAAGCTTTGAAGACAGATCTACATAATAAATTGTCTCTGTTCCTTTCATGCAATTTTGGAGAAATAACTTAATTTTTTTTCACCTGTAAGGTAGAGATTAAAATTACCAGCAAATAAAAACTTTGACAAGACTACACAAAATCAAGTACTTGACAACAGGAGCTCTTAGTTGAAGGTGGCTATATTTATGATTGCTTTGTGAATATTTTCATCATCAATAGAAATTACATCTCACTAGGAGATAACTGGTTGAAAGTTTGCAAGCCAAGGTGCTTGTCTATGTATTAAACAGTGAAGAGGGAATATTGTAGGAGAAAGCTCTCCTGTTTCTGGACTGGCTGTACCACTGCTTGTTTGACCTTGGAAAGGTGCTTGATTGCACCAATCTCTTAGCTAACATGCAAATAATAGTTATACCTACTTTATAAGATTTTGTTAGAATTAAGGGAACTTTTTGGTAAAGTTTTTGGTATCATTTCTGATTCTAATAATTTAGTCATCTTTAACCGTATGATATTTTTTTTAGTTGGTCTCAATGATGAGCAGTTCTAGAAAGAGAAGAGAATCCTAAATGTGTGACCCAGAAAAAGAAATTGCAGATTATATATAAATTGAGTTCAAAGAAATAAAATCCATAAAATATGAATATGTGTGTAGAAAAAACAAATGCTAGATTGATAGATTAAAAGGGAGGCTTAAAAACAGATCCTCTTATCTAACAAACACGATATTCACTAAGGCCTCTGCATTGTTATAAGCACTTAAAAAATTATCAATATTAATTTATGTAATACTAGCAATCCTACAAGACAATTACTGTTTCTATGTTAATTTTAAAGACAGAAAACTTGAGGCCAAAGAAGTTAAGTAATACTTTTCTTGTTTTGGTACCAGGGATGGAACTCTGAACCTTGCACTTGCGAAGCAGGCGGCGCCACCACTGAGCTAAATCCCCAGCCCCTGATGTTAAGTAATATAATCGCACACTGATTAATGAGCCAAAATTTGAAAAAAAAAAAAAGTTCCAGTGTCTATGCATTTATCTATTTTATTGGTCAAAAATTTTTCTCTTCAATACCTATTTAAAATGTGTCCTAAAAAAGGACCAAATCAAAATCATTGCTTGACTGGGGCATCGGGATAAATGAACACTAAATTATTGTATAAGATTTGTATTTGAGGAAGATACTTAAACTGAAGTTGAGAATTGGCTAAGGATTGAGCAAAGAAGACTTGAATAATTCCAATACAAAGATAATAAAAACATCACCCTAACTGTAAAACATGAAATAAAAATATATGTATAGAAATGGAAATATAAATTATATGATAAGGGTTTTAAAAACAAGAGACAGCAACTCTGTCTTTTCTCTCTATGTCTAATCTCTTTGCCATTTTTCTCCAGGGTTTCAAGATTATCAACTAAAGTTGGCAAACACCCAAAGATGCTGACTAAACATATTATTGGGAAGAAAATGTATTCCCTGGGATAATGATGGAAAACAGTTTTTTCAACTGTTGATAGCAAGATACCTATGTCTGTAAAATGTCCTGGCCCTTACCATCTCCAACACATGAATATCAAATTACAAACATATTCCACTTTGACCTTTCCATCTCTACCAGCTATGTGATTTGATCTAGATTATACACTGAAAGAAGCAATAACAACAAAAAACAACCATTTTTCTCTAAACTTTTCTACAGATTTATGAAGCTGTTGATTAAACATGCATTATTTGAATCTTTAACATGAAAAGCAGAGTCCTAGGCTATAATGATTTATTTACTAAGATATTAGGATCTACACTTGTAAAATGAATTTTTATGACTACCCTCAAGTTTAATGTCAAACATTAACAGTCAAGTATAACTTATATGTGTACACTTTTGTAAGAAGAACAAGCTTCTAATAAAAATTCATTGGATAGACTCATCTCTAAGTATGAATGTGGAAGACAGTTTTGACAATATGCATGAAAAAATTAAATAATTTGACAGTTTCATTCAGAATGTTCAGCCTTCATAATAAATTTAAAGATATAATGTGACTTCTTTGCACAAAGATGTTTATTGTTGCAAAAAATACTCAAAAAATGTAAATTAATTAAATGTTCAATAACATGATATGGTAAAGCAATTGATATTTATATTAATATCTATGAATGTAATGAATTATTTTCATTAAAAGATATTGTAGATGATTGTTTATGGACAATAACATGGAAAATATTTTATGATGAATGGCAACTATCAAAAGCCTTTAGAAAAATGTCACAGAATATATTTGAAACATGGTCATTTTAGCAGTAGGATAATTGACGATTTAAATTTTTACATTTTTATTTATTTTCACTTTCTAAATTTACTCTAATTTTCTAAATCAATTTTTGTAGTCAAAGAAAATGTTCTTTTGCTTTTTCTTTCTAATGTGAGATTTTGTTCCAAATCTTTAGGATCTGCAAAATAAAAACTCAGAATTCCTGGAAGCTAATGCCAACAAGCTGTGATTGAACAGGAACTGAATAAGGAAGGTGTTGATGATCCCTCCCACCCCCACAGTTTTCCCTTAGATATAAGTTTTGTATTGGCTTTTGCTGTTTTGAAATATAACACATTATATTCTCTAGTCAAATCCATATTACTTATTTCAGAATCTCTTAAAACTCCAGGTCACTGTATATTTTCTTAGTCATGAGCTGAAATGGATATCATCATCATCATAATAAAACCTTAAACATACTGGTTTTTTTTTCTTAAACTATGTACCCTAAGAAATTATTCAATAAGACTTTCAAAATTAGTGGAAATGATTTGGATTATATCTTATGGTACCTACCAGATATATATGACTATCTCACATCTAAGATGTGGTTAGTAAAATTTCTACTTTTATTTAATTAATCTTAAATAGCTGTGTATGGCTGGTGGCTACTGTTTTAGGCAGTGTTTAGGAACAGTTAGTAAAATGTTTATTCTTTTGAACTCCTCTCTGGGCCTTTGCAGCTTGTCCAAGTTTGCAGCACCTACAAAAAACTCAACCACTCATTTATTCACTCAGTTATTAACTACTACAAGAATTTTGCATGCCCTTCTTGATACTAAGTTCTACAGACTCACTTGTCACCAAGACAGCCTTGCTCCCTGCCTTCAGAATACATGTAGTTTAGGAGAAATAAAGATACTTTTTTCTGAATTGTATTACATGTCCTTTGTTTCATGGAAGACTACTAAAAAAGAAAAAGATGGGTTATCATTCATCTATTCATCTTGTGGTGCTGTGTTGCAATTTTGTGTTGCTAAACATATTTAGTTTTGTCTAGTATCACATCTTTGTCCACTATATGCTTTGAATCCTTCCAGAACTCTTCCCCTAGTCTAAAAAATAGTATTTTTTAGTGGGTTTCTTTTGATGAGACAGTAAGGACTATTTGATATTTTAGAGCACAATATGATATGAGAAAATGGCAACTGGAGATACTAAAGATAGTATACTGGAATTCAATAAAAGTTCTCTCTTCCATTGGAAGTTAAAGTGCTTTCCCTACTAGCTAGAATTCACAGAAGAAAACCCAATATGTCTTAAAATTCAACTTTTACTGGAGATCTATGATGTCTCAATTATTGGATTAGGTCTTTATCTTTCTCAGAACCTAAAGTTACACAGAATCTAAATAGAAATTACCACATAACTTCACATTATTAAAAATCATAATTTCACCAGTCTTCTGAAAGCATTTGGTAGAAAAATGACAGCATTCAAACTTGAGGATAAAATCATACTTGCCTCCTCTACTCGCTTAAAACAAATGCAAGGGGGATATTTTTGTGTCTCCAAAACTGTGCTCAGTCTGATGACAAAAAAAAGATGTAATTACAGTCATGGCTATAAAATATATTAAAATTTATTTTAAAATATATGCAATTTCTGTGTTACACACATGAAAATAAATCAAGCAGTGAGAAACTATAACTGGATCTAGGGTTGTTTCAGGTACAGAAGCCCAGACATATGCTCTCCAAGGGTCCTTGAAATGCTCCTCATGTGGACCTGGATTCTGCATTCCATTTGCACAAAGAGCACAATAGTGTTAGAAAATCTGTGTTCAAATCCTGTGACTCTAACAGAACAGTTTGTGAGCATGAGCAAATAAATGAGCCTCTCCAAGCTTCCTTCCCTCCGTGAAATAAGGGAAAATCCACCTTATGTAGATACTGTGAAAAGGACAGTACATGAGCAAGGCCTAGCACTATGCCTGCTTGTGATAGACATTCAATAAATGTTAGATTGATTAATGGATCATTAGTGAGGTAGAATATTTGTTGCTAAAGTAAAAGAAATAGATGACAGTTTTGTATTGTAGCATCAGGAGGTAGTTCTTCTAGAGCAAGGAAATCTAGTAGGCACTTGCCTCATATGAACAGCTGGAGAGAACACATGCAATGTTCTCAGTGCTTTTGATAGAGAGAGCACCGAGGATTGACTCTGAAGAGAAGACAAACTGCAATAAAATCTTAAATAATCCTAATAGTTACAAATAGTTTGGACCTTTCTATATCTTTAGTGATATTTCTGACTATTTATTTTTTACCTGGAGAAAAAAATGCAGATAAATTTATTCTGTGCCTGAGGTATTTGTGGTCAAATGATGGAATGGCATTGTCGCCAGTCTGTGTCTTGGGGTTGCTGAGGCTAAAAATAAGGAACCTATCCAACCCTTGTAGAATAAGTTTCCAAGTTTGCTGACTCCCATTGCACAAAAAGAATCTTCAGGAAGTGTCAGGAAGAGACAAGAGAAGGTTTTACTAGACAGAGATTTTAGGATGCATTCAAGAGTAGAGTGTGGGCACTTAGCAAAATGAAACACATTAGGAGCCGGAGTTGGGTATATTTAAAGGGATCTCTTCAAATGGATAATCTAGGATATGTCTTCCTACTCCTATATTGCTGCTTGCTTGGGAGTGGAAGAAGCACAATTTACAGGTGAAAACGACAGGTCTGGACCCTAGATTTACAGGCTTATTGTCTTTAACTTTTAGAAAAAGATTTTTTTTAGTGAGTTTCCTGGACAGGAAAATGACTTGAGTAACCTTGTGCCATGAACTTGCATGTAAGTAGAATTTTAAAATCTCAATTTCTTTGTCTCTTTTGCACCTACTTTTTATTTCTTCCATCCTACCTCAGCATCACCATCTCTATTTTACTGTAAACTTAAGGAGTACTGACAGCTAGACTAAGAGGGTGCTGAGGGTCCACGTGCCCTACCAGTGCTTCCCAGATGTGAGGCTGAAAGGAAACTTATGCGGGCTCTCTGTCTGATGTGCTGCATGCCATCTCCATGAATGCCATTTGTGTTGTTTTGCAGCTATTAGTGAAGACATTCATTCTAGCCACATTTGTTATCATGTTTGTTCATTTACTGAGAAATGGTATGATGTTATTATTTTGGGCTCTTCATATCAATTGTGTCTGACTGGAAGACACTGTTGTTCCAAGAAAATGAAACCAAGTGTACCTCCTCCCCAGTGTATTTCAGATATGGGCTACTTTCTTTTTTTTATATTAAATGTTTTATTTAAAGGCTGTAAACATGAAAAAAGAAGAACACATATAGATTACATTATGATGACCAAAGCAGTGTTCTACATGACAAAATCAAAACAAAACAAATTTATACAGTAAATATACCAGCACTGAGCACAGTACTTGAAATTTAATCCAAGCTACATATGCATAAAATGATCTGACCACAGCGTTATGCAAAACAAATTTTTTAGAACCCCAGAATGTAAACCATTCTGACTATAAACTGACTTATTCTCCTAAAGAGTATTTTGAGGCAATTTCTATATGACATGAAAAGAACTGACATAACACTTAAATACTACAAAAATAGATGAAAACATATTTGTAATGCAATTCTGTATAAAATATACATTTAATCTTATTACTTAAATAATTTAAAAACAAAAGACCACTCTGAATAATGGTTAAAACCTCATTAAAGAAAAATGCTCATTGTTTGGGGATATCATTGGCAGAAAACTGATCAGATTTTATTGAGGGGAACAAGGAAGATATCTAATGAAGTCATTCATTTAAAATTTGTTCAAAAATGTTCATAAAGTTGTAAATTTCTTCCTGTACCATCTTTACACACTTTCTACGATTTAACTGGAGGAAAAAAGAATATCTTAAAGAAAATATTTCTCAAAATCAGGTTGAAAAGCCCAAAAGAATTCTAATATGGGCTCAGAAATAAATATGTTAAACACCCTGGGTGATTATTCTACACTCCAAAATGCCCCATGGCAAAGAGCAACACAAAGAGCAAAAAAAAAAGGAAAAAGAAATTTCTAAGCACTACTTTTAATAAAAACAGTTGAAGAACTCTGCCCCTAAAATAAATGTAACTATGTATTTCATGTCCTATCTTACTAAACAGAAAAAAATATTAACTAAGGAGATAGAACTACAACGTATGTGTTTTCTGCAAAAACTTAACTAAAAAGATACAAGAACCTGTGTTTCTATTCAGAATTGTCATTATTTTTTGGATTTCCCTGAAGACTACTTAAACTGAGCCCCCAAAGTACAGGTAATGTGGTTGGAGAGAAACTAGCATAGGTAAGACATTCAACCTAAAAGACAAATTGTTTTCTTGTATCATAAGTAAAAAGAAAAACTATTAGGCATTATGTCTCACTCAACAAATGGAATGTGTATACAAGTGTGGTTAATAAACAATTGCCTCATTCTTATTTAAATCTGCTCATAAAAAGCAACTCTATCAACAAAAAAACCCTATATTCTCTACTATAGACTATAAGAATCAAGTATTACATCTAAATATAACTTCAAAACAATAAATTAAAATTAACTTCTAAACAATTCTGAAATGGTTAATTCTATCCAGGCTGGTAACGAGTTTTTCCAAGCATTAAATAATGACATAAGCAAAACGCATAGTTGAAAAATGAAGATCAGACCCATTTTTCTTCATACGTGAAGGATTGATATACTCAAAACCTGCAAATTCATATCCATCAATCTCCCTCACGATGTCATTATCATCTGGGGTGAGCTGGACAGGTTCATTATTAAATTGAGGATCAAAGTTGTGCAAACTGAATCCCTCAGAAATATTCAGTTTAAAGGGAGGTATAACCTGGTTTCATTCCATCATGTCCCAGTCAACATTTTGAAAAAATGGATGCTCCTGAACATCAGCAAAACCCCTTTGAGGATGACAACCCAATCGTTCCTTTGGTTCCCTGTTCAAAAATCTGTCAAGGACACTTGCAGCTTCTTCAGACAGACAATGAGATATGAAAATTTCTCTTTCCAAAATTACTTGCAGGAGATAATTGATTGAGTTTTCATAAGGGTTATCAAAGCTGTGACAAAGAGGAAATGGAGACTATCTGGTCATCATCTGATACATCAGTATGCCAAGATTCCACCAGTCTACACTGAAACTGTAATCTTCCCCTCTTATCATTTCTGGAGCCATGAAATTAGGAGTGCCACAGAAACTGCTTGTTATATCTCCTGGCTGTAAGCCTGCCCTACACACACAATAGTCTGTGAGTTTAATGTGCCCTTCTGCATCCAGTAATACATTTTCCAATTTTAAATTTCTGTAAAGTATCCCTTGCTGATGAAGATAGTTGAATGCTAAACTGATTTCTGCAGAGTAAAACCTGACATGTTCTTCAGAAAGCATTATTTGTTGTTGCTTATGAAACAATAGATCTCCCCCATTGACATAGTCTAGAACAAGGAACAGTCTGCTTTCTGTCTGGAAGCAAGAATGCAGTCCTATAAGAAAAGGATGATTGGACGCCTGCTGTAAAATGCGCTTCTCTCTCTGTACCTGATCAATGTTGACACACTCTTTTTTCACTGCTTTCATTGCATACATCTGATCTGATCTGATTTTTTCAGTTGGCCTAACAGTACTTTTGCATAACTTCCTCTGCCATTCACTTGGAGCAAATCAAAGTTGTCAAGACCTAGACCAGATGAAGCTTTGCCACTTTCCCCGGTGTTCTCTGCCTCATTCTCTTCGGCAACTTGTTCTAAAGCCTCATGAATTGAAAGGTTATGTGGGATTGCTGTATGTGCAGGGTTTGAAGCCATGGATGATGGATCGACTGGCACCATGGGCTCTGATGGTAAAGACTGCTGCCCACATTCAATTGTGACAAGTTTATGGCACTTCTTGTGAACCGAGAGTTTACAGTTGGTGCATTTATATATCTGGCGGCCAAGTCCCCCTACACGGTCTGTTCAGAGAGCACAGCGAGCTCCTCTGCTGAAGCGTTTGGCCTGAAAACATGGCCATTTGCACAATACAGCTTTCTCTAGCAACCTGCAGCTCTGTAGTGGATGGATTCCGCTTCTCCTGGACAAGGCACTTTAGGATGTTCTGTTATACAAAGTGATGCATGAATTAAGAGCTCATAATCCTTCTTGATCTCAGAAAGCCTAACGACTTCTTCTAACTCCAACTGAGGCGACACAGTATAAGGATCTCCTTCTTCCTTTACCCAGCATGTGGTGAAAAGTTGTTTATTGTCCAAACACCACACATCTGGATCTTTATCACACAGGCCCTCAAAGGAGATGCAATTCTTTGTCATGATGTCTCTTCCCCAAATCAGGGCAGATCAAGTAAAGGTGTGGGTGGTGGTGGTGCCTGGGAAGAAGGGACCATGGATGGGTTGGCTGCCCAGGAAAATGGGCAGGCAGGGGTCAGAGAATGAAAGCAGCCTGACTGCCTGCAGGGACCACACTGGCCAGAATGCTGCAAGGCTCTCTGTGAAGTTATTTCCAATAGCAGTGGCCAGGCCTGGGTGGAAGTATACCAGGCTTCTCAGTGTCTCTTGGAGGGCTGGTGGCTGTGACTTCGGTCTCCCTCCCTGGAATTTGACCCTCTAAATTTTTTGTGCCCGGCTCTGGGGAGGCCTGCCCGGAGCTACTGGGTGTTTCTGGTCCTGGTGATACTTTCCCTGTGCTCTTCCCTGTTTCTGTGCCATTGGTATTTGGGCTTAGGGAGACTTCACTGGGGTACCTTGATTGTGATAGGTCACTGGTGCTCACTACCAGGGAGACCTTCACTGGGGTGACTGTGGCAGTCATGCAGCTGCTGCAGCATGGCCTGTGGTGTCTGGATGGAGTCAGCTGTCTTCTTAATCTCTCACAGACACTTTCTCTGCCTGGGGTCCTGAGGCTGTGACCTCTTGAAGTGAAGCAGCTCAGCATGTTCACTGTTGACTGTCTCTGGCCAAGTGAACTTGGGAGATGGCTGTTACTAGGTTGTGATGCCCATTAGCAAGGGTTCCAGGTTCTGTTTGGAGATGTTGCCAAGGAAGTGAACTCATGCCTTGGGATTCCACAACCAGAGTCTCCATGTGGTAGAAAACCCTATGGCCCATTTTTTTCTTCATACTAAATAAATCAGTGACCACTTATTTCATTTTATCTAAGTATCTATGAATGTTTTTATCTATTTATCATCTATCTGTAAATTTTTCACTTTTGTATTACTGGGGTCTGTACTCTGCATCTCCTCAGTGAACTATATCCTCAGACATTTTATTTCAGATACCCACTAAGGGTCTCACTAACTCACCAAATTGCTCAGGTGGGACTCCACCATGTGTTCTTCCTACCCAGAGTGCTGGGATGACAGTCCCAACACCATCTTGTCTAATTCAGTGTACTATTTAGAAACAGAAAGACTTTTGATATTTTAGCATTTAAAGCAACATGTGTGCACTGAAAGCTTGCTTGTAATGAGCACAGTAGTCAGGGATCTTTTTCATATAAAACACCTTTTGTCTGAAGATATGAGACTGGAAATTTTCACTTAGAGAGCTGTGAAAGTTTAGGGTCCTTTTCTTTCCTGGATTGATTACATCATAATTTTTACTTAATTTGGAAGTATTGAGATTTTCTAGAAATTTCCAAAATTTTCCTTAAGAGGAAGAATGCTTATTTCAAAATGCAGCTGCTGAGTTGGTGGATCCATAGCAGATTGAAGTTTTGAGGTGGACATAGCATTCAGGATAATGACACACTATGTTTCCTTGAAAATAAGACCTAACCGAAGTACCTAATCAGAACTAGCCCTAGCTCATCATAACCATGGTGAGGGCCAGTGTCATGCAGAAAATTAGACCTTACTATTCTCTTGCTCCACGGTTACTCTGTAAAGGCAGCTAAGGCAAGGATAGGCTTACTGAGGTCATCATTTTTTTCTGGTTTGGTCTTATTTTGGAGAAAACATAGTAGAGTGAGGCAGTAGAGCATTTGGTGATTGCATGGGAGACAGTCATTGCAAACCCTAGAAAGCATCATCCCAGTGGTCATAATGAATATGTACATTCAGCATCTCAAACTTTCCTTGTAATCACTTCCAGTCTTCCTATGCATATCAGTCCACATATTTCGTGTCTCAAGTGGGTAGTTTGCACTTTCTAGATGTGAAGAAGCTATAACCATTCCCCATGTAGTTTTTTGAAGAGCTTATGCAATCAATATAACCATGTTGATGGGAGAGAACTGACCCATAGCGACCCCTCACCCTGCCAACATGAGAAAGCTGACCGGTGCAGGAGGGGCAGCACCTCCCTCACGTAAGTGCCCTGATCTGTTATGGAGTAGGGATGAATCACCCCAAAAGGGATCACAGCATGGGGCAGCAGAGGCAAAGACTACTCAATGGACCAGAGTCTGGCTGTTGACAACGCCTGGGATATAAAGGGGGAACCAGAACCCATGGCTGTCAACATAAAGTCTAACAGCCCAACTGAACTCCCACTTTGAGGCCTAGGTCTAGCAGAAAAAAAGGACAGATTGTGCTGCCCCTCTACTAACAGGAGCAAAAACATTGTAACCTTGGCTTGTGAATGTAACCATAGTCTGGTGGGGAAAGGAGTAAACAGATGGGTCTCAGTC
Organism: Heterocephalus glaber; assembly: GCF_000247695.1. Next base: position 10,966,478 of record NW_004624791.1, read on the forward strand.
CCAGACCCATAAGCCCTAAAGCCTGGCATGGAAAATCAGGTCTGAGTGAATACCAAGACTGTAGATCACAGAAAGAAACTACTCATTCAATAACAAAGTAACATTTTCTTGACTCAATGCCCCCCCCCCATTTTGTATTGTTTTTAATCTTTTCTTCATCAGATTTTTTTAAGGGTATGGGGATTTTTCTTACTTTTTTTGTCTTCATTTTATTTTTGCCTCTTATTCATCTGTCTTCTGACTTTTTCTCTTCATTTTTCTTTTGTTTATCTCTTATTTTTGCTGTTTACCTGTTTTCTTCTTTTTGTTTGTTTTTTCTATTGAATATTTTCTGTCACTATTATTTCCTTTTACTCCTTTTTTTATATCCTTTTATTGGTACATTTTAGGTGTACAATGTAATGACATTCATTATTGGAGATATGCACCTTTGCATACTCTCTTGGTTCTTATTATTTTCCCCCTTTCCCTGGCCTCCCTTTAACCCCTCCATCCCTCCCTATTTACAAAGACTTTGTTTCCATTTTTTCATTTGCTCATATTAATTCCATTCCCTTCCCTTACCCCTCCCACTTCCCCTTCCCCTTTTGCCCCTTTTCTTCCTATTTCACATTATCTATTATACTTTTTTAAAAACTAAAATGAGGTACTACTCAGCCATCAAAAATGAGAAATTAGAGACATTTATTGCTAAATGGATGCACATTGAGGCAATACTCTTAAGTGAAATAGATAGGACACACATGTGTAAATACCAAATAGTTTCTCTAGTGTGAGAAACTGAAACTGTAAATAAGGACTAAAAAGTATACTTTCTTAAAACATAGCTCATCCTGTACTTGCAGCGCTACCTGAACCAACCAAACAACCTGGCCCTGGTGTTGCGAATGTCACATTAAAAATCCAATCTAGGGCTGGAGATTTAGATCAGTGGCACTGCATCTGCCTTGCAAACGCAAGGTCCTGAATTCGATCTCTGATACAAAAAAAAAAAAAAATCTAATCTTTCCCAATAGCAAAAGTCAAGTGCAAAGGTCATAAAACCTCTGAAGTACAGAAAGCTTCATCCTGTGCTCAAATTAATACCAGAGCCTCGTGTGTCAGAAATCCTGGACTTACTATACATTCTATTGAAAAAAAATTGAGAATTCAAAAATCTGGATGAGAATAAATCATCATCAATCCATGACGAGCTCCAAAAGTGTCTCTTTGGTAAATGGGACCCAAATATTAACTATTGTTTCTTTTCCCAATCACTTTCTAATCCTGTAACAGATAGTAATCAAGGGTATTAAAGCTTGGAGTCTGATCTTCTAAACCACTTTGGACATGAGCAAGCACTGCAGACCATGAACTTTAGGGAAATTACAGGCATAACTCTCAAGTATTTACAGGACACAGCCTTGTAATACAACACTTTATTTTTTGGTTTTTCTGAGACAAGTTAAATCTCACCATAGTGGTATGAAAAGATTAATTCCTCAGGGTAGGAAATAATTCTGCAGTTCACTTGTGAAGGATGGTATTTCTTCTTTGATTATATTCAAAGTTGAATGAGTATGCTGCAGCATGCTTTTTCTTTTCATGATTTCCTCATGATAATGTTGTGGTTACTTTAGCAGGGGGTGGAAAACTGATAAGTATAATTGCTGTAATCACAGGATGTATAGGATGTAAATATTTGCAGGGCAATTAAAAACTATTTGCCTCTTTAGCTTAACATAAAAAGGCATCCCTGAACAGCAACTAAAAGATTTAAACAAATGAGCAGAAAAGATTTCTAAGTGGCAAGAATATGAAATGATTTATCGGGCATTCATTTTGTGGTTTGATCACATGTGAATGGAGAGGGAAAAGCAAAATATTGTGGATCAGGAAAAATGTGTCATCAAATAACTAAAAATAAATCTCAAAAGAACACCCTGGGGTTATAAGTGATCGCAGTGTGTGGCATTGTCAATTATCCTTTGAGCTGGCACATGGTTTGGGGCAGTGTCTAACTGCCAAGTTGTTATTGAAACAAGCCAAAGGGCTTGCCTCATTCATTAAATACTTGGACTTGGAGTATAGTAGTCAAAATAAACCATGCCAATTTACCAACATCCAATAATGGAAGTTTTTCTGTGTGAATAAACTTCTCTTTTCACCCTTATCTGAGTCATAGGTAAAGACTTCCTATTTCTCACTCTGTATCCCAAGTAATATTTTGATTTTTACATCATAAATTTCTGTACATATTTTAATCTTTACTACCACCAGGGACAATGCAAAGCTCATGCTGAGAGAGTTTGTGTAAGGTGGAGGAGATTGAACAACACCCCGATGCTTCCGCAGCAAGGTTAACATTTATACACTCCAATTAAGTTGGGCAAAAATAGCAATTTGCTATGTTCTCTAATTGGCCCTTGATCTTTATTTTTGGTTTAAAAAGTACCCCAAACAAAGACAAAGACCACTAAAACTTGGTGATGAACAATAACTATGTCTCTCACAGTTTTACAGCCTATCAGGTTAACTTACTCTTTTAAGAGTATATATAGTCAGTCATATTGGACTTAAAAAAAATCTCTTCCATGCACTTACTAAGGTGTCTAGGGTTGTACAATCTAAAGTGAGCACAAGCTAAAAGGGACTTTAATACAGAATTGATCATCAGCCCTGATAACTGTTTGAGTAATAGCTGATGGATTGGAGCATTGTGCTCTGTCCTTGCAGAAGTGCTTATGGATTATGCAGCTCAAGGTCTGAGCTGTTAGGGAGTCTGGGGACTGTTCCCATGAAGTTCAGCAAACTATTATGCCACTCAGGCTCTGCACTTTCAGTTTTTCAGGTAGTGCTAATTCTGAGACTCACTGGACTTTCTTTCGGGATGTTGACCTGCAGTGGTTTCCACATCCAGAGCCGTTGAAAACCACTTGGAACTTATGTCTAAATTTATTCAGTTATTTTTACTCTTCATTCTCAGCCACTTATTTCTTCCTTTTCATGGTTTTGTTGTAACATTGAGAACTTTTTCATATCATGTACTGGCTTTGGACTATTAGCTTGCCACTGGAAGGATATATATGACCCTCCTGACCATATTGATCCAGGACTGTGGAAAAGAAAAGAGAATAATTATAGAATAATTTTCCTTTTGCTGAAAACCTATAATATTGTCTTGACTAAAATTCTCATATAAAGTAATTCATAAAATGCTTGGGTGCATTCAGGATTGAAATGATATGTTTTTTAGTTAGTAGATTTCTCTTGTTTCCACATGTACACACAAATTACAACAGTTTCAAACTTAATTTACTATATAACATTTCAGTCTTGCAGAGCATGCCTTTTATCACTAAATTTTGTCTCTCTGCATGTTAGTCTTCAGAAACACTTTCTAAATTGGTCCTTGCCTGATAAATATGTCTATTTAGCTGAGCTTTTTGACTTATGTTCTATAGTTCTATTTTTTTGTATGTGTGCCACAAATCAGAGGCAAAGGAAAAAGAATTCACTGGATTTTCTTTCCCTTTGCAAGTTTATACAAAAATGAGGCACCAGGCCATTCAATAAGTAGACAGCAACTTCTTACTTATCTTTAAAACCTACTTTTGCCATGGTTTTCATATAAATATGCATACTTATCTTATTTATGGGAATCACTTCATTTTCTTTTTTTTCCATCAGAAAATCTATGTATAAGATAATCAGCATTGCCATTTCTTTGGGGGATTACATAATGCTATAAGATATCTACTTTTCTAAATACCACCACTTACTTTTCTTTCCTTCAAATAAGGATACTAATACAATCTCTTTCCTTTGTGCTATTATTGTAAGGATTACATGGGTGAATGTACCTGACACAGAGACATACAGATGCTATCATTATTACTATTGTTTGTATTAACTTCTGATCACTTTCAGCATACTTGCATCCCATTTTGTTATCATAAACTGGCATGTATTAGGACATATTACTGTGCATAATGGAGAGACACCATAAGTATATTTAACAAGCAAAGATTCAACTCTATGTCCATGGAGAAAAGAGAGAGAGTAACAATCCATTAGTTACATTTTCATCTGTCTGTTATAATGTGTACATCACTGAGCATGATTGCAGAGATTGAAGATATACCTTTTTAAGATTTCTGGAGGAAGGGATGTTAAAGTTAAGTCCTTTGTACAAGGTCACCAGTAAACTGTACAGGGAATAGAGAGTCATGGATTCAAGGAGATCTGCATTATGGGATTAATATAGGATACTGTGTACCTAAGTCATTATCAAGGATATTATGCTTAAGTAGTGTAAGAAACCAACAAAGTATTCTACTAAGTGGGAAAATACATATTTTATTTCATTCTGAGGTTATAGCCCGGAACTAAATATTGTAAGGATATTAGATTAATATTAGATTCCCAAATTCTTCAGAGTTCAGTGTACCTCTTAAATAATTCTGAACATATCCTAGCTTAGCTCTGCTCAAAATAAGCATAAAGCATATAATTTTAAATATTATTGTGACTACAAAAAAGAAACAGATAAAATTAAATTTAGTATATACTTAAACCAATACACCAAAATATCATTTAAAAATCATAAAGCTTTTATTTCAAATAGGTCATAAGTATTTTGATATCAAAAGAACACACCATTGAAAAAGTAAATTCATATCCCTATGTTTTTCCAAATATATTTAAATGCTTTCCAATAACAGAGGTAATCACAAAACATTTTCTATTAATATTCCCATCCACATTGGCAAAACTTGCCTGTCATTCTTTGGAATAGTTTGCCTCTGAAACTAAAACACTTAGGTTCCAAACAATATCTGTCCAAATTAATTAAATTCTTAACTTATGTCAATTTAATATTTTCAAATTCAAACTAGATATTTCATAAATTGAAGAGCAACTTTAAAAGTTTATCAGTATCAACAAATTCATCCTCAAAATTTCTTGCAGCCAATTTACATAATATTGATGATAACTAAAATCTTCTGTAAATTGATTCATGTTAAAATTATAATTATTGATTTTTATTTTGGAAAATTTCAGTTTTATCATAAACTCTCATTGTTTTCTAGGTCATAAATTTTTCTTTGCTTGAAGTTTCAAATTTATTTTATTTTTAAGCAATGTACCAAGTGAGAAAAAATAAATCACAAGACCATTTTTCATCTCTATTTTTCTGTTTCAGAAAATCTTGGAATTAACAGTACAGTAAAGCTTTATAAAGTTCTCCCACTACTACTCAAATGTGAATGATTTTTAAAATCTACATTTATAACTCTTCAGATTCCCAAGGAATAGAGAACACATACTTTCACTGTGAAACATACAATAAACTGGAGCGATAAAGAAAATATTTATCTCCTGTTTTAAGATGACAATATATCCAAATATTTGATTTAATGTAGCTGGAGTCTGTTGAGATAGAAATTGAGTTTTTCACATCTCTATAAAATTCTTCTTGACAGTAAAAATCTAATATACCTATACCATGGCTTAACTTTCTAAGTAAGTCATGAGATGATAAAATTTATTTGTAAATTTAGAGGTCCTTTAATACTTTGAGAGAAATCATACTTACAGTTTTTATAGGGTAGTATCTTTTACATTATATTATATGATTCATAAAAATCTATAGAAAAGACTTTCAATTTTTAAAATTTTCAATAAACTGGTCACACATATTTATAGAAAATGTTTATGTTCCACTGGCACAGATTGTGGTGTAGTTGAAGATATTTAATTTTTCCTAAAATATACTAAATCCCCAGCCAAAAAATGATTTCTTGAATCACCTATCTAAAATTTATTTTGTTGCATGTAAGAAATCAAAGCATTTTTTAGTTTCTCAATTTCAAAGCTGTTGGAAAGATTACTAACTGACTTTTGTTATACATTTAATTCTGATTTTGCTTAGCTAAATTTGTTGGTTTTTTGACTTTGGAGAAAAGAATTTATCAAATTTACTACAGATTTACTATTAACTACTTTATTGTTTTAAAAAACTTTTTACACAATAAAAGCAAGTAATTTTTATGCTTTGATGTACTCAACAAAATAGAATTGCCCCTCATCAATAAATTTTTCCAATTTCTTTTTTCTTTATTATGTCCACCAAAATTCTAGCATTTTCATTTTAGGGTTGGTGAGGTAACTTGGTGATAGAGCACTTGCCTAGTACATACAAGGCCCTGAGTTCAAATCAAAGCAAACTAAAAATAAATAACTAGCATCTTCACTTTCAACTGATTAATCATCATTGAAATCTTCATTTAAAATTTGAAAATTTTTCAATACTTATTTTAAATATAAAAATAAGTTAAATATATTATTAAAATATTTTATTTAATTTCTAATTATAATGTATATAAGTATCTCTGTAACGCATGCTGCATACATGAAATCATCTCAACCTGCTTAGCCCACTGACACTGTGAAGAATGATGACATCCTAACAGTACTTGGTGCATCCAGTGCCTGCACTATACAATGATAACATCCCAATATGACTGAAGTAAACATGTTGTCTTGCTAAAGCAGTAAAACTATGTTTAACATAAGAAGAACCTTTTACCACATTAATTTTAAATTTAAATTTAAGAATTAAAATCAGATCAAATAAAGAATTTAATTCCTCAGTCTTCCAGTTCCTGTCACATTTTCAAGTGCTCAACAGCTTCTTGTGGGTAATTGTTCCTGTGCTGAGAAGTTCAAGCCTCAATAAAGGTAAAATATGTATTGTTTTCTTTATTTGTTTGTGTGGTAGGAAAGGGACATAATTGTTTTTCCTCCCCCTGTTTCCTACTAACCACTTTCCAAGATGAGAAGTTGTTATTTTGATGGCACCAGCTCCTACAATGCTAATTAGAACAGACTTACTAGTGGTATCATGATCTCTTTGTGCTAAAAGTTACCATACATGGGTGTGGCTCACTTTCTTGGATCTTGTCTCTGTATTTTCTGCTTTTTTTCCTGCCACTCAAGAGAAAAGTCACCCAGGGTCTGGCCCTTGAAGGTAGAATAACTATTTTAAGCTCTTAACTGTTCATATAGGCCAGGAGGAATTTAGACTTTTAAACAAACTCATGTCTTTCATCATGACAATCAATTGTTGGTAAGATTAGGCACTTAAATGAAGGCAGAACTTTATTCAGTACTTGGCCCAAATAATTTAAAAATGTCCAGTTTTCCAGCAACTCCAGATAGGAGCTGACTAGTAACTTGTTAACTCCCAATGAATGGAGTGGGTACTTCTCATTTGTGTTTGCCTCTCATGAGCACTTTTTCAGAAACTTCATAGGGTCAGATTGCTTAGGCAAAGACTTGACTCTGAAGCCCTAGACTGCTTAGTTAAATACTATCATGTGGTTGTTGCCTAGTATCACAATTATTTCTAAAAATAACTATTTTACTTTAATCCTCTGTTGTGTTGTCATCTAATTATAGTGCCTGTGGAGAAAAAGGAGAGAGTCTTCTTACCAAGTGATATATACATGTAATACCTGGCAGAAGGTTAAGTCCTTATCAAGATGACATTACATATAGTGACAAATATAGAAAAAAGAAATTAATGAGACTGTTAAAACATGATATTGCACTTTTGTATTTAGCCAGAGTCAAAACAGTAACTTTAAGAGTTACATTTGACTTACAAATATCCTATATATTTGAACAGAGATGATACAGTTTCCCTACTCCATATCCATCTTTAGGGACTATTTATTGTTTTAACTCTCTGGCTCCAGATTTAAATAAGCTGTCCTGAACTACAACTGCCACCAAGTGGTAATTTAAGGAACTGTCAGATACAAAATTTCCCACTCTATTCAGTCCATGTACTTCGCTCTGTCTTTCCATATCTGGAAACAATTGCTTCCCTGCTGATTTCATCACATATGAAGAAGGAAGTATAATGCAGTGACTAAGAGTACAACTATACTACACTTCCTAGGTTTACTTCTCTACTTAAAAACCTCACCAACTGTGAGGCGTAGAACAGCTGTTTTACATAATGTTTTTGAGTCTCAGTGATTTCATTTGCATGATAATAATAACACCTACCTCAGAGTTGTTTGGAAGAAACATGTATAAATTTGAAAAATGGTGATTGTCATACAAAAATGCTCCAAAAGTACCAATAAATGGCAGTTGTTATATACAGATTTTATATCCATCTTCATGTTTCCTTTTTCTCTCTCAGGTTTTGGACAATTTTCCATTTCTCTCAAATATAGCCAAATCATGTCTAATAAGTTTGTTATTATTAAGTGATTAGATATATGACATTATCAAAGAAAAAGAAATAAGTATGCTTTGCATAAAATTAAATGTGACCAACACAGCTATAGAAGCTCTTGAAGATACCCCGAAGAGCCATGTAGAATCTCAGTAGAAATGTTCCTATGGTAAAACCTCCTCTAGAAAACTATTTTCAAAATATAATCATTTGTCCAGAATATATTTCTACATATTTCATTCTAACTTATCCTGTTTTTAAAAGTAAAATAAACAATTTAAGCATTGGAATTACATAAACAGTGAAAGAACACCTTCTTGCAAAACCATTTAACCAGAAATGAGACAAAAGTCCTCCTTGACTCCCTCCTCTCTCAACTCTAGTAACTGCCCTGGGAAGTAAAGACTTCCTTTAGTAGATTTCTTTCTAGGTCGTTTCCCTTGAGTTGTTACATGGTTTTAAACCTTTGGCAGCTTCCTAACTGATTCTGGAAATTTTTCCCTTTGTGATCTGCTCGCCTGCTTGCCTGGTTTCTAATTCCCCAACCCTGTGGTCTGGGCTAACAATGTCCCTAGGAGACAGATGGTGTGATCTGCTGTCAGCACTAATGGGACTGCTTCATTCCATCAGAACCTATTTTAACTAGATCTTGTGGGCAGAAAAATTGTCTCTTCAAGCATGAACTCAGTATGTTCTGTCCTGAACTTAGGTCAGCAGTTTTTAAATTTCTCCTTCTGCTTTGTTATGGTGTGAGAGTGCCTTTGGGGTTCAAGAAAAAGAAAGAGAAGTATACAGAACCCCAGGGATTACTTTTTTGAGGTATTATTCTTTACATGAATATTATGCATAAAATAAATTTTGAATAAATGTATGTCTGCAATTAATATTATTTATATAATAAATAATATATGATTTTCACCTCAAATGCCATTCAGTACAATTTTGCAGATTGTTCTCTTACTTAAAAATAAGCTTGAAATAAATTTTAAAATATTTTTGAGCCATTAGTACATACAATAACTAAGGAATTCAAGAATCAGGGAGTCAGTGTTAATTGTTATTTAATACTCTCCTTTTTAACAGTATTTTCTTTCTAATGTATCAAATATAGCAAATTTTTCTGACTTATGCATCACCTTTTAAACTATTAACTTGCAAATGTCCTTTATCAATATAATCTACTTATGAAGTAGTGACCTTCTATATTTAATATTAGAAATGTTTTCTTTAAAAAGCTAGTAATTTTTACTTATTCTCTCAAAAAATCACTTGCCTTTAAAACCTCTCCATGTTATTATTTGAAACTAAAAAATTTAGATGAATGGTCATATTTTACATCTCTCTAAAGTGACAAAGTCTTTCTAAAGTGTCTTTTCACATTAAATTTTAGGTATAATTATTATTATTATTATTATTATTATTGTTTTTGGTACCAGGGATTGAACTCGGGTCCTTGTGCTTACAAGGCAGGCGGCAGCACCACTGAGCTAAATCCCCGGCCCATAGGTATAATTATTTTTATCATTATTTCTTTTTGTAAATTGTTTCTAAGTAATTATCCCATGCAAAATTACTTGTGAATTAAATGTCTAATTTGTCTGAGTAAAAGTGGAATTAAAAATACATTGTAGTTTAGAACTAACTCAAACATGTTCAATCCCTATTTTCTATGTTCTTTGTATGTATAGAATGAGCAACTAAAGAAATTAATTAGCATTGATAAATATTAAGGTAAATTTTATTGACTTTAATTAAATTTTAAAATTCACTTACAGTATTGTGCATATTTTGGCTAATTCATAGCCCCATTTTCCTTTCACATAAAATAAATCTTTTTAAATTGAATTCACAATATGTACCTATATTCTAGTATTAATAGCTTCCCAACACTTTGGAATTTCCTTTTGGGACAATATTTATAAATGAAAACTAACTCAGTGTGAACTTTTGCCAAACCAAAATATAAAAAGCTTTAGAAAATATGACTCAACTGTATTTTACCAAGAAATATGAATCTAGTCATTCTTTAAAAAGTTCTGAGCTTGTGGGCTGGGGATATAGCTCAGTGGTGCCATGCCTGCCTGGCAAGCACAAGGTCCTGAGTTCAATCTCTGGTACTGAAAAAAAATTCTGAGCTTGTAAATGTATTATTGAGAGGGAGATTTCATGACAGCAATTGTTAAATGATAGTAAGTTGTACCTTTTTTCTTATTAAATTATCAATACTTCACTATTCACTATAATGTTTAATAAACATGAAAAATACAGGAAGGTCAAAGGATTGAGTTCCTTGAATTGCATATAAATCTTGACCATCTACCTGGAAAATACTTCTATATAATAGCTTCACACAACAGTGTATCTTCTAATACAACCATCCCACAAAGAATGGGTGAGAGTGAACTAGATTTGGAAGGAAGAGAAGAAAGGATTAATGAAAGCAAGAAATATTTTTCTGCCTTGCTTTGTCTTTATACATACTGTTATAGCACTGAAAATACCTCTGGATTTAAAGTGAGGAAAAAGTTACTTGGGGGCTTGTCTGGAATATGGAGTCACCCATTTATTTAGCTTTAATTTTATTCTTGGCACAGTTAGAAGCTTGCCAGGATCTCTCGATATGACCACAGAGTAAGCACTTTTATGATCTCATTTTTACAATTACTATCTCTCTTACTCAGGTAAGTGGTTTTAAAAAAATACTGTGCACTTGTGGATTCTGCATCTCACTTATGGGCTCGTTAGCTCATATGCAGTTTTCTGTGGTTAACCTCTTAACTCCAAAGCTGTTTTCTACCTCATGATTCAAGCAATCCTTCTAACTATGTCAGGTCTTGGAGCAATTGTTGTGGTGTTGCTGAACATGCAATTATCTCATCATCATTTCTGTTTTTGTCCCTCATTCTGCACCCTTTTGGATTCTGGCCAAATATAAAAGAAGTAGTTCAAAATTAATATAAAAGTCTTATCTGCAACATAGGGTAAAAGTAGAAATGTCTCAAAGTCCAATATTAACTGATTTAGGTATTCCTACAACTCTCAGATAGCATGTAGTATGATGAAATAGAGAATTTCAGTATGGTTTTCATAGTTACCACTCTTGTTTCTTTCAAAATTTCAAGATTTTTGTGAAATAATATAAGAAACTAGCCAAGTAAAATTCCTGTTTCATTTTAATAGCAAGTCAGTCACTATTTCTATTAACACCTGCACATACTATTTTGTGTGGAGTACCATGAATGATATAAAGTAATAGAAGATGGGGATCTTGACAGGAGTGTAATAGGCAAGAGAAAGAGTGCCTCCCTAGATTACTAGAAAGGATCCTAGTCTCTGATTCACCTATTCTCAAAACAATATGCTTTATATGTTTGCTGGAAGGTTTAAAAAATGTTGACTTAGCATGCTAATAGAATTTTCAATATAAAATCTCACAATTAAGTTATCATGTTATTACAAAACAGTCTATTGGCAAGGTCTGAACTGCATGGGCTAGATCATGAGCATAGAAATTTGGAAATAGAAAGGCTTTTTTAGAGCAGCAATTGCTAGGAACCTGTCTATGACTTTGAGATAGACTTTAATTGAAGAAAGTAGGAGCTAGGACATATGGGAATGAAAACAAATTTAGGAAGTGATTTATCTGGAGAAACTAAAGTGACTCTCCTGACAAGGGCTAGAGGAAGGTAGTGTGTTGAGTAAAGGAATAGGGGATTGTATAAAGGAACATGGGAAACTGAGTGTGTTGAATTCAGTATACTATTCAATGCAGCTTATAAATCTTTAATGTAAATTTAGAAATTCTTTAGAAATGGAAAATCCATTCATTTCCTTTTTAAGACAAGCTCAATCTATTCAAACCAGACACAAAGCCCTTGTTCTAAAATCATTCCTATCAATTTTTATTGTTTTTTTTTCTAACAATGATGAGTTGATCTGTAAATCAGCCAGCTAACATGATAATTATTTCAAGAGAAGATAGAATTATTTTAGTACACTAGCCTTAAAAGTGTAGGGCAACCCAGAGTTGGTGGGAGGGTGAAGGAAAGGAAGTGGAGAGGAATTAAAAAAGAATTAAGATGTGTTATGTACATGTACCAACTCCCAACGAGTAATGTAATCATTATGTATTGTACACATTATTAATAAACCTAAAAATTGAAAAAAGGGAAAAAATGTTCTGACTTAGAAGAAACTGAAAAGAAAATAAGATGTTGATTATTCACAGGTACATTTGGACCATCACAGGGGAACCTAAAACTGAATGTGAGATTCCTACTAACTAAATCTACTTATGCAGTCTTCCTTTGTTCCTAATGTCCTAGTTATTTTTAAGTTCAATTCTTTTAAACAGATCCTTATACTCTCAAAATTTAAAAAAACATTAAAATTAGTAACCTCTATAAATATCTTTTTCATTTTTTGAACAACTCAGATTCTATGGCTCAGATGGCATCCACTGCCTTTTAGCTGTTTGGCACCACCTGGTCCAAGATTGACTCACTGCTTACATAAGGACAGCCCCATGGATACCTATAAGGACCCCTGACTCAACAGCATACCTTACTGAATGCTTTGCTAGACAAGCTGCTTTTCCTTTAAAGTACCAGCTATAAGCACATCATTTCCCCCCTGTCTAAACAGAGAAACTCTTGTATAAATATGGGCCAAGTCCAAAGTCTTTGTGATGTATGTCTCCTGTTATTCAGATATCCATTACCTAGGTAGAGTTGCCAAGTAGTTCTGGAAAACAATCCTATGTTCTACACTGTAGAGGAGTTATGTCAATCAGTTTAAAGCAAACGGTGAGTAGCTGCATAACAGAACATGATTCTTAAAACGATGAGCAACTTACCTGCTCAGAGCTTTCATTATCTAACCTGAAAAAGACCTGAATCTAATCCAACTTCCTAAATGAAGGCATTAACCTTAGAAATATCAGAAGCCACTGGTTATTTGTAAGTGCAATTTATATAACCACATTTATTTTAGTAGGATGGGTCCTTAAAAATATGGGACATACAGCAAATTAACTTTATTCAGAGATGGAAGAGGAAGTCTAAGGAGTCAGGATCTCTGAGAAGGACTCCTAGTGCACTGCAAGCTCACAGATGAATAGGAAGTTCCATGAAAACACTTGGATGGGGAAAGGTACTATAAAAATGGAGAGATCTTATTGAGATGCTATGAGTTTATTTTGTAAGTTGTGTGTGTGTGATATTTATAAAATATTTTGTCATTCAAAAGTTAGAAGTAGTTTGTCTAAGTTGAATTTATTTGGTACTACTCTGCTAAAGTTGGTAAATGACAAGTAAAATAAGATCTTATTCAGTAATATACTTGAATAAGATTATATGAATGTTATTGCAAATATATCTAAAATATTTTGAGATTTCAGAGTAATAATATATAGATCTGAAAAAATTAGCCCTATAATATCTACCTCCAGAAATACTTTTTTTTGGTACCGGGGATCGAACTTGGGTCCTTGTGCTTGCAAGGCAGGTGGTGAAACAACTGAGCTAAATCCCCAGCCCCCTCCAGAAATACTTTTCATGTCCTGGAAATCTATTTGCATCTGTTTTATGGATTCCATTTGTTTCCTATGTTGGGATTCCATCATGTTCCTAAGTTCCTCTCTAGATTTATTAATCATGTCTTGGACTAGGGGCACAACTTCTCCTGTTATCTGAGAAATTATTTCTGATTTCATTTTTTTCCAGATCCCCTTTTGTTGTCAGTTCAGTGGGTCCAGGTGGTTGAGTATCAGAGTGTTCCATCTCATTTCCCTTTGGGGTTGCTGTAGGTGATCTGGAAGTCTGGTTTTGAGACTTATTTACATGTCTTCTCATTTCGACTGGGGTGGGGGGCTGTTAGTGCCTGCCCGGATTACCTCCTCTGAGCTGGGTGAGGTGGGACAGGGGCCGGGAGCAGCAGTAGGGATGGTGGCCCAAAAGCCCTTTCCTATGGACTGGGAGCAGTGGGATGGTGGCTCGGAAGCCGCTCCCTCTGGGCCGGGAGCAGCGGGACTCAGTACCATGGTCTGGTGGTCTGGTGTCCTCTGCGTCTTTGTAGTGTGGAACCAGGTGGCTGCCTGTCTGCAGCTGGGTGATTCGGCGTGTTCCGCAGGACTGGGGACCTCGGTAAGGTATGGGCCTCCAAAAATACTTTTAAGTATAAACATAGATATATTTCACTGGACAAGGTAATGATTGAGGTCATTTTATGATTCTAGAAAAGGTTATAATGGACTAATTGATTAATAAAGAGTACTGGTTTTCTTCATCTCTCTAAATGTTTAATCGCATTAAATTCAATTGGGAAGTACAAGGAAATGAGGGTATTGAATTTTGTGTACTTGTGAAAATAATTTTAATTTCTATATAAATTTAGAAGCTTAGAAAAGGAAAAATATATCCTTTAACATAAAATTAAGTAACCAGTTTTCAGTTTTTCATCCTGTATACTTAAATTAAATTAGGTATAATTTCATTTTATATTCTGAGGAAAATGTTTTCTTACCTTGATCAATTTGTCCAACAGAGCATATACAAAAGAAACTTAACAGTTTTAACCTTTATCAGTGAATGAGTTAACAGAAAATACCTATTTAATTCATGAATCTTGGCAATCTCAAGCGAAATTAAATGGTTATTTAAATCATCACAGGATGCAAAGACATAGTTAAATGTAAAAGACCCTAAGAATCAATCACAATAAAGAGTATTAAAAATTACAAAATAGCAATGTTGCCAAATGATATTTCACTGAGAGTTCTAAATCACAATGAATTTGCTTGTTTTAGGCTCAGAAATATTTTATGAATGATAATCCATACTCATGATGAGTCTCATCATTTAGAATTTTCAAATTTTGAATGAAGTGAAGTAGGGAAAAAAAGAATTACAGATCGCTCATCATAAATCCTTAGTTTTTGCCAGGGATTTTTGTTACAAAAATTAAGTTTGGTGGGAAACTGTAGCTCTAATTCATCTGAGGGGAGTGGAGGAACTTGCCAAAATTTCAAAAGAACTGTTTGACCTCCAAAGAAGATGTTCTCAAACCAGACAAAATTGGATAGACTTTTTAAAATCCAAAGAAAGCACATACAAATTAAAGGTTACCAAAAGTTGAAAACTTTGCCAAAGAACTTGCTGTAGGTTACATAACTCTGTCTTAACTTTTTGTTTACCAAGTAGTGAAAGAGACTGTAAGATATCTCTCTTTCTTTCTCTCTGTTAAGTTGGAAGGAAATTAAAAGATTTTCCTGGACAGATACGGTATAGAGGATACTATGTATTACATGTGTGCTTTAAGTTTGATTTTAATATTTCGAGTGTTATCATTGTGCCCAATTGTTAGAAAATACAAAAGTTTGCAGAATTCAAGGAGTCTTACAGTTCTGTGGGAAAAGCCTATGAAATCTGTTGAAATCATTGTATTTTTCATTTTGTCACAAGTATAAAATTTTTGGAATTTTTACTTCTTACAGGACGCCTATAATAGAGACTTGGGCCATGTGCAAGTACATAAATGCACATATGCACACATATATGTATGTATACATATATATGTATATTTCTTGGCAAAATGACAAATCTAGATATTCTTGGAGGTGAGTCTAAAAAATAACTACATCTCTTTCCAAATCTCCAGTGTACTTTCCATTATTTTAGATCTCTTCTAGAATGTTTTGTTTTTAGCAAGGTACACAGTATCCAGGTTCTAGAGTGGAAATTATTATTATTATTACATAATTAGTCTTCATACTCTTTCTTTAAGTCATAAAATTATTAACTTTTAGAGAAAGGAATTATCGATGATAGCCTAATGAACATAATTTTATGCATGAGATAGCTCAAGTTTACAGATATGACAAATCAGAATATTAGTAAGTAAAAATAATGTTCATAATTGTTATCATAATAAGTAAACATTGAAACTGTACAGAGTATGTTTAAATGTTATATTTTAATTGGTGTTATTGCTGGAAAGACACTGATTTTTCTTCAGAGTGGTATTTACTACTCTTTTGCTTGTTTTGATTTTACAGGAGATTCCAATCAAGTTTAATTTGTGCTATTTTAACATTTTACCACAGTTCTCACCCCTTTTTAGAGAGAATTCATTGCTCTTTCAAAATTTACGGGATTCCTTTACAACTTCTTTCTAAAAAGAAAAATAAGTCAGGTTGCAATTAATTCCTTTACAGATAGTTTATGAAATTAGTGCTGACTCTGTCCCTTCCTTTACTATGGTTTGTGAGGCCTTAAAATGTAATTTAAGAGGTGAGATTATAAGCACTTCCTCATTCAGGAAAAAGCAAAAGGAAGAAAGCTCGTCTCAGGAAATATAAAAGCCTTAACCGAATGAATGATTATTTTGTAGGCATTGTGAGGAGAAGGTGGATCATGTGTGAGTTGTGTTCTTTCAAAATAGTCTGTGGCAGTTTGTTAGGTTATAAATTCAAATGTGGTTTCACAAATGCAAGTCAATTTAAATCCTGAGGAATCTTCACAGAGAACCAGTGAGTCCATACTTACTGTTACCAGGAGACCATTAAGCAACAAGGCAATTTCTCAGTGGGATACTAAAGTCCAGCACTACCAGGATTGTAATCCATCATTAATAAAAAGAAGGCTTCGGGTAATATAATGGAAAGAACTGGGCTTTTAGGCAGAGCTCCTTTCAGTAATGTGTGTGTCCTTGTGACCATGTTACATACACTCAGCCCATCCCCCCAGAATTCCATATATCTTCCAGCATTCCTGGGGCAAGATGTATTCATTTTCTTCTATATCTCAGATATTTCCTGGGTTTCTAAGAGTCATGTATATCTTTGGGGAAGTCTCAATCTGGAATTTACCTCCCTTATGAAAATTGAAAGTTTAGACAAAATGATATAGAGACCATTTCCAAATCATATAATTCTCTAAAAAACTTTTGAAAATGTAATGTATTTCTATGGCCACATGACCCTGAACGCACCTGATGTCATCTGAAAATGCAATGGAAACATGGACATTAAAAAGATAAAATGGAATATATATGACTAAAAGCAGATACTAATGATAGCAAATGACTTTTTTGATATTTTATTTGCTTTTCAGCTTTGAAACCAAAATAAGCTACATAAATTGCTATAGTTTTACTGGTCTCAAAGATGATCTCTATGCAATGAAATTGAAAGCAAATACATTATTTTAATCTGAAGATTATGACAGATCCCATTCTCATGCTTTCTCAAGCACATTGGATTCATCAATTATAACAATTTCTCTCTGAGATCAGATTTGGGTATGGAATCACAATATGTCTATCAGTCTGCCAACCATTTAACCCATTTAATATCATTACTTTGTTAAGAAGATAATTAATTTTATTTCACTGACTTACCCTGATATTAACATGGAAAAGGCCCTTATCCATGATAAACCATTGACAGGCTGTGTAACCTAATTATTTTCTGCTTCTAAGGCCTCTGTATTTGACCACTGGACTATATTGTTTCTTGTCCTGAAAGATCAAAAGAGCTTAAAATATTGAATGTCAATATTCTTTTATATATTTTAATCAAAGTACACATTGAGCATCTGCATTTACCAAGCAGTGTCCTAATGAGAGGAAATAAATCAATAATTAAAGCAGACAAAAATCTAGTATATATACTTGTGGAGGAGACACTTAATAAACTCAATCAGTAAATATAATACAAGGTACATTAGTAACAAAAGCCACAAAGAACAAAATACAGCAAGGAAAGTGAGAGTAGAGAATATAAATTTTAGAATGGACAAGGAAGCCCTCATGTTTAGTGTGTGTTGAGTAGCATTGTTGAAATATTGACTATTCTTCTATGGAAAAATTAGAAACTTTAATAACCTAATGTACTAAATATTACTGTAGAGAAATATGGTACTAAAAGCAGACTTGTGCCTTACAAATTTATATGTTGAACTTCTAACCCCCATTACCTCAGAATGTGACTATTTTCAGATGAGATTTTTAAGAGGTTTTAACAATAAAATGAGGCATTAGGGTAGGCCCTAATCCACCTGGCTAGTCTTAATCTGATGGCACTTTTATGAGAAGGAACTGGCATGCAGAAAGCACCACCAGGCATCCACACAGAGAATAAAGCCCATGTGATGACAGAGAGGAAAGGCAGCTGTCTACAAGCCAAGGACTGAGACCTTAGAAGAAACCAACATTGCCCAATACCTTAATCTTCGGCTTCCAACCTCCTGACATGAGAAAATGAATTTTTGAGGTTTAATTGCTTAGTGTGGTGTATTTTGTTATAGCAAGCCTAGCAAAGTACTGTGTATGTCTTGATAAACCATGTAGTAAAATGCATGTTTTCTTGTAGGGCATGAATACACTCAAACTATAAGACTAATGGTGACAAAATTGCTTTTTCTTCATATTCTCCCCACTGTAAATATAAATATCTTTAACACAAGGTTTAATAGAGAAATCAGACCATATGCTACCTCAGTGTGTGGTTAATCTCGATCACAAGCTTTATTGACTTGAAAAATGTCCAAGAGGTTAATAAAGTATACTTCTGGGTGTGTCTGGATAGGTCATCAGGATGTAACCATGAAGACTGCATCTGGTCCCTTCCACTCAATTTGTTCCCCCATTTACTACCTGTTAGCTGTAATGAGGTTAGCAGTTTTGTTCTCACATGACTTTCCACCATGCTATATCATCCCTGAACCCAGCTGGCCATGAACTCTGAAACTATGAGCCACAATAAATCTCTTCTCCTTTAAGTTTCAGGTAGCAGGTATTTTGTCCCAGCAATGAAAAGATTTTCATTTTCAAAAGCGAATATTAAAAATCAGAACTGAGAGTGAAGCTGTTGCCATGCTGACCTGTGGCTCAGCAGCCTTTGGAATTGGTTTTCAAGAGTTTAGAAAAGATTGGAGACTTAGGTTTCTGCAAGCAGAGATTGATGGGTAATTACAGTAGAATATAAAAAGACCAGAACGCTTACGGAGTGGGGACAGTAAAGATTAAGCTCAAGAGATTTCAGATAGACATATAGACTATTGTTAACTACAGGGACTATATGTTACATTCTGCCAAATAATTGGTCTACATTTTGCCCATGACTCAGAATCTTGTGTGAGACTGATTTTAAAGGGCACAGACTAATTGATCAGATGGAAGAAATTTCAAGGCAGCCCAACTTTTATTCTGTGGTATGGATATCATTGGCTGCTTTTAGCCAGATTTATAGAGAGAATTGGAAGCAAAAGACTAAGCAGAAAGAAAGATTTGAAAATTGTTTTTAGTTTGGTCAGAAAAGTAGTCTCTCTCTCTCTCTCTCTCTCTCTCTCTCTCTCTCTCT
>NW_004624791.1:10987432-11005559 GCF_000247695.1 Heterocephalus glaber
TTCTTTTTTTCTTGGATAAATCCTTGAAACCCAGTGTGTACTTTATCCTTAAACTATATCTAAGCTTACAGTAGTCAGTCACCTTCCAAATGCTAAATAAAGAGTACCATGACACCAATATCATTTTGATGCATAAAATAAAAAAAACTTTCAAAGGTGAGGATGTTTTTTTTTTCTCATTGGATTAAAGATATTCTGATGTTTATAATACTTTCTTCATTGGATATAATGGGTTTATAACTGATGATAAAAACGTGTAGTTTATACACTCAAAACACATATAGAGGTATCTCCATACTGATTTCCACAGTGGTTGCATATAATTAATAAAAAAAATATAGAAATGTGTTTAATGGTAATGCCACAGCTGGGAAAATTATGTTTTTAAGTTTAAGCAATTCAACTTTTATTATTCTTGTGTTCCTTCACAGTATGACTTGACTTGTCAGTAGTGAAAACAAGATTTACCATTATACTGTGCAATACATAGTGTCATTTTTGATCAGATCATAAGAAGTACCTGGAAGAGAACAGTAGATAGAGGAAAAGGAAGAGAAGTCTAAAGACATTTTGAAAAATCAGACTTGTTTATTTCAATTCATGTTTCCTGATGACACTAAGCTGTACGATTTTGGAAAGTGGGCATTATATTAATTTATGAAAAATAGAAGCAAGCCTAATAGAAGCAAGTTTGGCTCTGTAATGTCTCCCACAGGCCCATGTGAGTAAAAGGCTGCCCTTTGTTTGGGGATATCGGATGGTTGTGGAACATTTAAAAGGTAGGGCCTCGGGGAAGGAAGTTAGGTTGTTGGGACCTACATCACTTTCTCTCTCTTTTTGCCTCTTCACTGTTAAACAAACCTCCCCTGCCACATACTCTCATCATGCTGTATTATGCTGTAAACAGATCCAG
The DNA here is from genome assembly GCF_000247695.1 of Heterocephalus glaber. The sequence goes on from NW_004624791.1 coordinate 10,988,346, forward strand.
CCAAGCATGAGCTAAAACCTATGAAATTGTGAACCAAAGCAAACCTGTCCCTTCTTATGAGCTGATTATTTCAGATATCTTGTCATAGTAATGGAAAGCACATAGTCTAGCAGTGGGAAAATTTCAAATGAAAGTTTTGGCATTCAAAAAAGAAAATAAAACACTGAGCTGGATGGGATAGCACACAGTTATATTATGAGATTCTTTGGACACTGGGACAGAAGGATCACAAGTTTGAGCCTTACCTGGGTAACTTAGTGAAAACTTTTCTTAAAATACAGAATAAAAAAGTCTGGGATACAGCTCAGTGCAGCACTGGTTCAATCTCCAGTACAGCAAAAATATAAATGAATAAGAAATAACAAATAAAAATACTGAAAAAAACATGATCTATTTAATTAATGTAGTAGAGACTCAATCTAGGGATATATAATATGGATATATGTCTAGGGATACACACACACACACACACACACACACACACACACACACATGTAACCATCTGACCTGATTCTTTCTATAAAACAGATTGTAAAAATATTCACAGTTTTTAAAATTCAACACTTTATAAGTTTCTTACATATAATGTATCAAACATGAAAAGTTTAAACTTGAACCAAAAGCTGCATGTCTTAAAGTAGTATAGAAAATTAAAGTTTATTAATGGAAGAATTGCTTTAAGTGGGTGAAATATATTTGCCTATGGATTGAAGTAATAAAAAATTGGGGAAATTTTGATTCATTTAACTTGGGAGGGCATCTTATAACAATCTTGTTAGATTGCCTGAGGAATTTTAAAGGTATAATAGAAAAAAATTAATCTAATAAGAATTAAAAATTCTGTCTCTGAGGGATGTTGTAATTTACTTTCATGGAGTAAAAGGAAAAAAAATTAAAACTCCATGACTCTTTCCCAGTAAGGAATCACATAAAACAAAATTCTGTATCACTTGAAACTATTTTCTAACTCTTTATCTGAACTTCTGAGAAAGCTTAACGAAAGCTTTAGCCTTCAAGACATATAGACTAGAAGGGTTACTAAGGAATATTTATTAGATTTGTTATTTCCATTAAGGAACTCATGCAGCTATCTAAGATTTATCAAATTGATGAATATTAAGAAAATAATTTATGGTCTTAATTGGCAAGTTCACAAACCCTTAAGAAAGATATTAGGATCAGAGGTAAAAAATCACCCTTTTGATCAAAGAGTACAACATTATAGAATCTTTGCTAACACATTAACACATGTGAGGGAAAATTTATTTGCATGATGCACAGAAATATATTGGTTAAAAAGTATAAAATCCATGTTAATATTTAACTGTATTATAATAATATTTGCTAACTATTCTCTACTTTAAAAAAGGTCAAAAGTACCAAATAGATGATATCTGAAGTATTTCCCTCAAGAATTTCTACAATTCTGTGACAATTTTCAAATTTAGGGAAGAAATTATGTTTTTATTTCAGTTTAGGAAAATCTTATAATTTTTAAATTGATATCTGTAGCTACACCTATGAGAAAATGACTCTAGTAGCTCTATTTAAAACCTAATTTTATTTCTTTGTGGAAACAAGTACCCAGATCAAACTATCCACCGAACATCTCTGCCTGGCTATACCCAAAGCACTTCAGACTAAACATCTCTAAAATGGAGGTTATTGCCATGTATACCCCTCCTCGTTTTCTTGATATCAAATATCCTTATAGATGTTCCTACCATTCCTTCAGTGTCTTGGAGCAAGATCTGAAGATATTGTATGTAACTTTTTACCATCAGCATTAAATATTTCCAAAAATTAGATAAAAAGTGATGTGAGATAGAAAAGACTGGGAGAAGAAGTACAGGTCTTAGTATCTTATTCAGAGTACTATAAGTACTGTAACAAAGAACCATAGATTAGGTGGCTTATAAACTAATAAAGAAACTTCTTTCTTACAATCCTAGAAACAGAAATAGTATGAAAGCAGTTTTTAGGGTACCTTTTATGTTTTTAATGCCATTCATGAAGCCTCCACCATCAGACATAGTGACTACTTTTCCACTTTGCTTAGAATGTCAGGCATATCTATTAGGCAATTTATCAATTTTCAAAAATAATTAAATATTAAATGGACCCAGACTTCTCTGATTCATTTAGGCTGATCCATGTATTTTTTTAAATTCCCTCTGTGCTTTTTACATAACATTATTATAATAATTGTTTAATTGATTCATTATATTTATTTTGCCATCACACAATAGAAAAAATTGCTGTTGAAATTAGACTCATAGAATTCACAAAAGGACTTTATTCTAATTCAGTATCAAGAAAGAGTATGATTCTCTTGTGTAACTTGTTGACCTTTCAAGAACAGTTAATTTTATACCTTCCACTAGAAGAGTAAAATACTTTCAAAAGCACCTAGCAGATTTTAGCAGGTTAACTGTGTGTTCTTGAATGAAAAACAAATGATTATTTATCTCTCTTGCCTTGGACACTAGACAGCTCAATAATAATTTGTGGTCCATATTTTTTTTTTCACACAGGACCTTATGGTATGTGGTAAACATAATGCCAGTTTTATTGTACATCTTTATCCTCTTTTGTTTTTTATTATATATATATATAATATCATATCATGAATTTGTTTTTCATTTTTTAAATCTTTAAGTATAATACATATACATACCACTTCATTTTCCATCTAAAGGCAAAAAGTTACAATCATAGTTACTGATTTTTCATTTATTATTTAGTAAAATAAGAATTGATTTACATACAACAACATAATTTACCAGAATTTACTAAAAGACAGTTGAAATTTTTTTGCTTGTGGATACTGTTATGGGAGAAAGCAATAAAATTTACTAATTCTACTTTTAAATCAGATTTCAGTGTTATATAAACTGCAGGTTAAAATATAGATAATATTGCTTCTTTTAGAAATTGTGGTTGTTTTCATCAGGTTTTCAGTAAACTATGTTTAAGTGACAGGCATGAAATTATCAGAAAGATTATATAACTCTACTTTTGCTATGCCAGAGAGATAGAATTTGCCACAACTACAGTCCTGATGAAAATCTAAAATGGCAAATTTCCCATTCTGAATTTTCCCTGCCACAGAGGAAGAGAATTCTAATATAGAGACTGTTCAAGGCTTCCTTAAATGTGCTTCTTATTAGCTTATCTGAACCTCATGTCCCTCAAATCTCAGCATAATATTTGCTGATACAATAAGTGAAAAAGTCTATTCTTTAGGCAAACTAGCAAACAGATCTAAAGCCATGATTCTTTGTGCTGAACTTACATTTAGCTGTTTGATTTTAAAATGTTTTCATTAAGTATTTTGATGTTCTTTAGAAGATATTAAATTTCCCATGCATTTTGTTATGGATGGATTATTGCATTTTAAAAGCATATTCAATTAGTTTTAATTTTCAACTTTTCTGTTTATGAAATGTAGCTGGGCAACAGACATCAGAAAAGAAAGAGTCAGGGAACTTAACTGGAAAATCATTCTCTCAAATGATTTACAGTTGGATGGAAAGTTTGTGTAAAAGATAATTGGTTTTTAACTACTAAGTTTTGGTTTATTAGGTATAACTCATATTTCCATGCATGTACCTGTTAAGCTTTAACTATAAAAAAGAGAGACAATGGAGAAATGGAAGACAACTTAAACATAATGAAATTTGAACTATACTTTATGTCTTAATGAAAATTAATAATTAAGTTACTATAGTCTGTTAGTAGACTGAAACCTTTAATATAAAAAAACACTGGCTTGATTCAACCAAAATATACTTATGTATTTTACATTTCACCTCATTTACCTTCACAACAACTTCGTGAGGTACATATGATGATCATCATCATACAAATGAAGAAAATCAGCATAAGAGATTTTGGGGACTTTCCTACAAGCTCCCTGTTAATCAGAGGCTAAAACAAAAGCCTGGCATTTCAGAGATAGTCAGGAATTAAAAGAAAAATTATGAGCCAGATATGGACCTGAAATAACTCCTACCACCCACTCTAGCTGCACAGCTTTGTTAATTATTTAGCTTCTCTGAGGCTAGTACAAAATTATACCTCTTGGTGTTGTGAGAATAAAACAGGATTGTGTGTCAAAAGAATACTAGGTGCTAGCTGAATGTTTTTTCAGTATACTGCTGATAAGCAATCATTGAAACATTCTAACATGGTTTTAATAGCGATTAAATTGGATTAATATATATGAATGGCTAGTATATGTAAATACTTATATTACATACAACTATCTAAATCCTTTAAAATCTCTGAATAAACGTAGCTACAGTGATCATCATCATTGAATTACCAAGCCTGAATTTCAGTTAACTCCTGTTTAACCAGTTACCCAAATTAGAAATTATAAATATATAACCTACCCAAAGCAAAAATATTCCATTCAAAGTTTAAGCTGAGAGAAAGCCATGTGTTTATGCTCTCATCTCTGAAGTTGAATGTCTCCTGTAAATTCACATATTGAGTCTTCTTTATTTTTCTACAACTCTGCACAGAACTACATAAAAACTACTTCCAGTTAGGCCGGCTACCTTACAAAACCTGCCTCTCTCTAATTAGAACTGGTAATGCACTATATTTCTTTTCTGCTAGCCAGGGGCTATTTCCTTGCTTAGGAGAGATTTGACGCTGCCATTCCCAATTCAAAAACTTACATGTCACTGTCATGGGCCTGGTTTGATCTTTGAAGCACCTCTTCCCAAACTGATATTCAGACTCCTTGCTTTTAAGGGAAGGCGACTTGGTGCCTCCATCAGTTATTATTAACGTGAGGACAAACACAAATCCTGCAGTGACAGATGTGGCTTGTGACATAAGCATGCTGATGTCTCCAAGATTCCAGCATTGCTAAGCAGTCTAACAAGGACAGCTCAGACTGCTGACTGGCATTGTGTATACAGGAAGCCATCTGGACAAAGGCTGAATCTGTTTCAAATTAGGAGAACAGAAATACAGTAAGATGATTGCACTATGATTAAATCACTGAAAACAATTTATCAGGTCAGTAAGTTGTCACACCATCTGTCACACAAATGAGACAATAAAACAGATTTGATCTATAACAGTCTAATGAAATGCAAACCGGATCTGATTGTTCATTTTTTAAAATTCCTTGTTTTTATTACCTTTTTGGGGTTTTAGTAGTCATTTGTCAAGAATTGAGTCCCCTTCTTGAAATCTTTATATATTTGCTCTTTCATTTCTGAAATACTGTTTTAGAGGAGCAGAGCTTGGAAACTATAAATTTTTCATTCATTTGAAGAATCAGTGAAATTTGAAATGCTTTCTAATAATAACTACCATTTATTGAGGACTTACTTTTTGCTAGGCTAAATATTTTCTATATAGTCATATTTTACCCTCACAGCATTCAGTAATAGAATTTACAATCTTCTTTACAGAGATTGGAAAATTGTGCCTAAGCAAAGTTAAATAGTGTAATTGGTATGTCACAAACCAAAATGAAAGATCTAGAAATTAAATGCAGGTCTTTCCCACTCCAAGATTGATTTTAATCACTTACTCTTGGGGGTTTTTTGGGTTTTTTTTGGTACCGGGGATCAAACTCAGGTCCTTGCACTTGTGCAGCAGGCAGCGAAACCACTGAGCTAAATCCCCGACCCTTAATCACTTACTCTTTATTTAGATCCAAATAATTTTTAAAATTATGAGTACCATTTGCTTAATACTATAGGGGATTATGGAGTACAGTTCAGGTTCAAATTTGTGGAGGAAAATAAATGGGGTATGATCCAGGCAAAGAGGATCTAATTACTAAAACTGAAGCAAGTTCAGTAGCCACTCCCCTGTCCTAAGTCAATAAAATATAATTAAGTAAGCAAGATCTATAGAAAAAAAACATAGAAGTATGCTGTTGAATAAAGGAGTAGAGGAGCTATAAGTATGAATGTGATTTATTTAATGTGATAATTGGAAAACGGGTTTTGTTCTGATGCATTATAACCTGAAGATAAGTGGAAAATAGTCAATTCTTTAATCTTTTGGAGACATGTGTACATACATAGCAATTGTTTGAGTTGTCAATCTGCATGCTCTTAGCTCCAAACCCACCCTTCTTTGCCCTGGAGTAGGACTCTAAATGTTTCTCTTTGCCAGCTGGCATAATGTCCTCACAGCAAAAGATTCAGGGAATGGGTTTGCCTCAAAAGAGGTAGGCATTTCTCTTCCTGGCTCAATTGCTATGTATCTTGTTCCATCAGTTCAACTGGGAAAGTAGGGGTTCCTCCTCGGCAGCAGCTTCCTTGCTGGCATTCAGAGCTTCTGCCATTGGTATGTGAGGGTGCAGGCCTTTCTAAAGAGTTTTGCTAGCATCAACATGAACATCTTTAGTGGGCAGATTTCAGAAAAGCTTCCTGGCACTCAGTGGTGGTTCCCAGCTTTACAGTTATGGCCTCCAGCCTCCTGGACAACCTCATCCATTCAGGTCCACCATGCTATGAGAAAGTCTAGACTTCAGCTTTGGAGCATAGAAATTTATTCTGCACTGGTCACTTTCCCATCCCTTGGACAAAGTCCCCAACACCTACAATTTAAAAGAGGACAAGTTTATTTGGGTCACAGTTTCCAGTTGGCTCACTCTAAGTTTGGCTGGCTCCACAGCAGAAAAAGCATCAAGAAGGGCCGGGTGGAGGACAGCTACTTACTCCATAGCAGCCACAGATAATAGAAGCCACAGACAATAATATTTCGGTCTAAGTCACATCCCCAGTGATCCACCTCCAAACAGGATGTGTCTCCTAATGGCATATTTAGCTACTGAACTCATCAATGGATGAATCCACTGGTAAGTATAACACCCCCATGATCCAATTAAGTCCCAAACACATGAGACTTTGGGGGGACATTTTAGATCTAAATCATAACACCTTGGGTATTCTGTCTCTCAGCCATGGAATTAGAAGTTGGTGTCAACATCTAATTATCCCTGCAGTTACTTTACCCTTCAAGCCCCCAAAGCTAATCACTACATAAATCCTTTCAAATTTCTACTGTAATTGCCTTTCTTGTTCAAATTTCCCTTATTATTTAATTTAATCTTTTCAAATGATTTTTAGTACTTTCCCCCTTGTATTTTAACTATAATAAATACAAATTGCTTCATCGTTCAGGATGTGAAAAAGGCCACTCTGTCAAATTCAATTAGAATGTTATTCTAGACACTTAAAAAAAGGTCAAGATTAGCAGGAAATCTAGAAACACATTCTTGCTGTGTGCCGACCTAATAATCTAGGAAAATAAGTGCAGAAAATAGGTGGTCATTCTTCCCTTCTTGAGAAAGAAAAGACGAGTGCTCATCCTTAGTGCAAAGAAAGAAAGGAAATGGGAAATTTCCAGCAAAATAAGGGTACCAATCAGATAAGTAAAGTTCATTTTGTTCTTATTCTTCTCATAATTTTTTCATATGAAAATATAGAAGGATACATACAAGTTTAGGATTTTATACTCAGTGTTCTGTTGACCTTGATGTATACCTGGATAAGTCAGAGGTTCCCAAAGTCTTCAGTGCTCTGAGTCTCTGAAGGTCCTCCCCGGGAAGAATCCTGGCATCACTTGGTTTGATTCTGTCATTCCTTACTGGTACCCAGTGCCAATGCTATGCAGTTAGAATCATTTGTTCTCCACATACTACTGAGGTTGTAGTCCAGATTTCTTCCTACTTCAGCCTGGTCTCTTTAAAAAAGTGGTCTTGAGTGGCATTTTATTCTTCCATGACAGCTTGGTTATATTTTGCTCTCGCTCAGGTCTAATGGCCCTTCTACAACACAGCCACCATCCTCTAAAGCCTTTCCACATCATAGCCTCTGAAGTCCAGTGGGCTCAAACACCTACCCACATAGAACTTGTGAACTTTATGTCTTTCATATACTGAGAGATTTATTCAACACAAGGGTTTCTTCCATGTGGTGGTCATTCATCTGAAAATTTGATGGTTGTTAGAAAGGACTGAAAGGGGACCCTAGAAATCATTCTCTCATTTTTTCCAACTGAGTCACTCATTATGAGGGTGGATACACATACACAAACACACACACATTCATACACATACACACAAGAAAAGTTCCTGACTGGTCAGCTATTTTGTTCAGACTTTGCCTTACATTTTCCACTAAACTCCAAATCCTGAATGTGAAGTGAAAATCTAATTTATTTCTGCCCTTTCTGTCCCACATAAATAGCATTTTTATATATGGCAAGAGGGCAAAATTTATTTGTTGAGTGAGAGAATGTATGAATTACCTATTTAAAATTCCAATAAATTAGGCTGATTAGTCCAACCACATAATTGAGAGTTTTACTTTAAAAATAATGAATCACTGATAGTAACAAAATAAGGACTCAAGAACTGTTTACTTAGAGACCAGCTATAATCAATCAGTTATTAAAAAGCATTTATTAGAAAGCTGAATGCCTTGAACAATGGAAGGTACTCAAAATAGACAAGATGATTGCTATTAAGAAGCTCAAAGTCCAGGCCCCTGCCTCCCAGGGGCCGGCCCTGCAGAGCCTGCTGGCAGGCCTGGCTTCCCTCCCTAGCCCCAACTAGAAGACAGGCTGCCCTGAGGAGGCAGGGAGGGGAGGTCTGGGCTGTCCAGGGATGATGCTGAATTTCTGCATGGTCCCCAAGTGCAGACGGAAGAGCACACACTCAGACCTGGCCTTCTTCAGGTTTCCGTGGGATCCAGTCAGATGCCAGAAGTGGGTAGAGAATTGTAGGAGAGCATACTTAGAAGATAAAACACCTGATCAGATAAATAAACATTATTGGCTTTGTGCCAAACACTTCAAGACATCTATGACCTGTAGAACTAGTCCTGATAGGCCTGTTCTTCAAGACAATGCAATACCAACAATATTTGATCTTCCCAGTCATTTAAATAATCTACATAGACACAGAAAACGAACAAAAGAATTGAGTGAAGATGAAATCAGGACATTGAAACAGAAGAAAACTGATGAAACTTTTGAACAGGAACAGAAACATAAAGAAACAAACAATAGCAATGCTCAGAATTTGAGTGCTGAAGTTCAGGGGCATGAACAGGATGAAGACATTTTACCTTTAACCCTTGAAGGGAAGGAAAACAAAGAATACTTAAAGTCTCTATTCAAAATTTTGATTCTTATGGGAAAACAAAAGGTACCTCTGGATGGGCATGAGCCTGACGAAACCCCAGAAGGTTTCTTTACACCTGATAACTTTCAGGCTTTGTTGGGAGTGCCGGATAAATTGTGGTGAAGAGGTTCTGAGAAAGCACTTTGAGACCACAGCCATTAACACATTGTTCTGTTCAAAAACACAGCAGAAACAGATGCTAGAGATCTGTGAAAGCTGTATTAGGGAAGAAAGCCTCAGGGAAGTGAGAGACTCACATGTCTTTTCCATCATCACTGATGATGTGGTGCACACAGTGGGGGAAGAGCACTTACCTGTCCTGGTGAGGTTTGATGATTAATCTCATAACCTGAGAGAGGAGTTTGTGGGCTTCCTGCCTTGTGAAGTTGATGTGGAAATTTTGGCTGTGAAATTTCACACAACAATAACTATGAAGTGGGGACTAAATATGGAGTATTGTCTTAGCCAGGCTTATATTGTGTCCAGTGGATTATCTTCTAAAATGAAAGTTGTTACTTCTAGACTTCTAGAAAAATATCCCCAAGCTGTCTACACACTTTGCTCTTCTTGTGTCTTAAATATGTGGTTGGCAAAATCAGTGCCTGTCATGGGGCATCAGTTGCATTGGGAACAATTGAGGAAGTTTGTTCTTTTTGCATCGATCACCACAACTACTTTTAGAACTTGACAATGTAATTTCAGTTCTTCTCCAGAACAGTGAAGAAAGGGGTAAAGAATTGAAGGAAATATCTCATTCTCAGTGGACAGGCAGGCATGATGCTTTTGAAGTTTTAGTGGACCTCCTGCAAACACTTGCTTTATGTTTAGGTGGTATAAATAGTGACACAAATATTAGGTGGAATAACTGTATAGCTGGCCAAGCATTTGTACTCTGTAGTGCAGTAACAGACTTTGATTTTATTGTTACCATTGTTGTTCTTTAAAATGTCTTATCTTTTACAAGGTCTTTTGGGAAAAATCTCCAGGGACAAACTTCTGATATCTTCTTTGCAGCCAGGAGTTTGACTGCTGTATTACACTCACTCAATAAAGTGATGGAAAATATTGAAGTTTATCATGAGTTTTGTTTTAAGAAAGCCACAAATTTGGCAACCAAACTTGATACTCAAATGAAACTCCCTGGAAAATTTCATAGGGCTCAACAAGGTAACCTGGAATCTCAGATAACCTCTGAGAGTTACTATAAAGAAACCTTGAGTGTCCCAACAGTAGAGCACGTTATTCAGGAACTTAAAGATATAGTCTCAGAACAGCACCTCAAAGATCTTAAATGCTTATCTCTGGTACCCTCAGTCATGGGACAGCTCAAATTCAATACATCAGAGGAACATCATGCTGACATGTACAGAAGTGACTTACCCAATCTTGATACATTCTCACGTGAACTTCATTGTTGGAGAATCAAATGGAAATACAGAGGGAAAAACATAGAGTTTCTATCTACCATTTATGAAGCCCTCTACCTGCCTGACATTAAGTTTTTGTCTAATGTGTATGCCTTGCTGAAGGTCCTATGTATTCTTCCTGTGATGAAAGTCGAGAATGAGAGCTACAAAAATGGACAAAAGCATCTCAAAGCATACTTGAGGAACACTTTGAGAGACCAAAGGTCAAATAACTTGGCTTTGATTAACATAAATTTTGATATAAAGCATGATCTGGATTTAATGCTGGACACATATATCAAACTATATACAACTAAATCAGAGCTTCCTACAGATAATTAAGAAAATGTTGAAAATAACTAAGAGACTTTTCCTTATATTTGCTATTTGAAAGAAGAGCTATAAGGGGTATGTAGGTCACCTAATCACTGAATATGTTAGCCTACAGGCCTGTCATTGAATATATTAGCCATTGATAATCTCCTTATTGAAATGGTCGCTCTGAACCCTTGTGCACCTGAGACCTGTCTGTTCTTCTCAGTGGTTCTGCCACCTGCCTCTAAAGTGCAAGGTCCTGAGTTCAAGCACCTGTACCAAAAAAGCAAAACAAAACAAAAGAATGGCAGAAGGTAGCATTGTAAGTGCCACACTTTACTTTGGCTTGACCTCTGCTGGTGGCATTATGCAATTGTTTTAATTAAGTCATTTTAGACAACACACTGTCATTATGGATCTGCTTTCAATTAGAGTTGTCAGTTTTTGAAGAAATGAATTTTGAGGTGGTGTGGGAGAAAATAATGCATCTTATAAAATGTTACGGTGAAGGCCATCATAGACTTGTGATTAGTAGGGATTTTAAGTAAGTTATTAAAAATCTAATGGGCAGTTAAGGGAATTACTAAAGAGAAGTTTATGAGCTTACCAGATTTCAATGTAGATTTTATCTTTATTAAATGAACTTAAAAGAAGATGTTACAGTTTAACCTTGAATGGAAGAGCTTTCCATTGTTCCACATCTGGTTATTTCTGTTTACATTCCTTTGTGGAACCTACATCTTCATAAGCTTTTTAGCAGGTAAATGTTGAACACTTCAGCTTCATTCTCAAGGCAGAATCAGAGGCCATACATACAGGCAACTGACTCGTCTGTTTTCTTCTGTCTTTTTCCATGACTCTTATCTATTACCTCATCTTGATTTATAAGGAAAACTGAAAAACCTACAAAATGAATGTTTTGTGGTTTATTTAGAAATACTACAGAAAATATTGCTGTTATTTTTGGTGAAGAAAATTTTGCATAGTTTATTTCAACCTAAGTAAAATGTGAATTTTGTTTTAAAAAAAAAGAAGTTAAAAGTCCAAAAAGGACAACTGGCACATGCACAGGTATTTATTTTTCAGTTTTATAATGCCAAAGGACATGAGTAGAGCTACTGCGTGTACATAGAAATCATAGTTATGCGGCACTCTATAATGCCACCAACATAACAATCAATGCACTCTGGTGCAATTTTCAGTTAAATAATTGTCTTTTCTAAAAGGCTGTAAGCTCCATGAGATAAGCAGCTATGTTTGCTCTATAATTTTACCAGTAACTAGGAGAAAACCTGGCATATAACAGTCACTAAGTAATCACCTGAGTGAGGGAATGGATGATACTATAATGGCTATTGCTACTAGTAGCTGGAGGAAAAGGTCAAGAAAACATAGATTTGTACTGTAGGAAATCAGACTCTTTTGTCAGCCTGACATAATTTTGAATCATAGCTCGACCACTTACCGAGTAGACTAAGCTGTTGCCCATCTAAATGTTGGATTTTACACTTGTGAAATGGAATATTACTACCTTATTCATCACTTTTGTGAGAATTCAGATAGCAAACATAGTTGGTTAGCACCTTACTTAATAAACAATATGAAATTATTAAATACCTATTATTTTATTAATATTTCTTTCTCCTATATTTTATTCTTTGTTACATATAATGGAAGCAGAGGAGAAAGTGGAAATATTTCTTTTCGGTGTAAATTTGATAATAGCTTCACATTTGTGGAAACATGATAAAATGACTCTTCAAACTTTCCCTTGAAATAAATGGTAATGCTTATTAATACTGATATACTAATAATTTTCACAACCTGAGACTGAAAGGATCTATGTCACTATTTAGTTTTGCTTTTAATATTTATTTTTTACACTTATCTTAGCCAAAAGGCTGAGAAGCTATTAATATTTATTTTTTATTGGTACATGTTTACATTACATAATGATGGCATTCCTTGTGGGGAGTTTGTGCATGAATGAAACACATCTCAATTGCTTTTCAGTCCCTTACTCTCCACTCCCTTCTTTCTCCCCCATCTCTTGATCCCTTTACCATCTGAAAAAAAATCTGTCTCTCAACTTCTTGTTATCTATTTTTTATTTTGTTCTTTATTTATATTTCAGGTTTCTCATGTAATATTTAAATGTGTATATCGGATTCATTTCATGTAGCATTATGGTCTCAAGGTGCATTCATTTTCCTGCAAATGACTGAAGTTTATCTATCCTTATGGCAGAGTAGTAGTCCATTGTTTGTAAATATCATACTTTCTTTCTTTATTCATGTATTGATAAACAAATAGGCTGCTTCCAAGATTTAGCACTTATGAATTGTGCTGCTATAAACATGGGTATCCATGCACCATTTTCATATGATATTTTTAATTTAGAAAGATACTCAGAAAGTAAATAGGTAGGAAAAATGAATTTCTTATTCTAGTTGTTTGAGGAACATCCATACTGATTTCCATAGTAGTTGTACAAGTTTACATTTTCACCAAAAGTGTAGAAGCATTACTTTTCCCCCTCAGTCTCACCGGCATTTGTCATTATTTGATTTCTTGATGATTACCAGTCTTTTTGGAGTAAGGTGGATTCTCTGCATTATTTTAATTTCCATTTTGCTTACACTCAGAAATGTTGAACTTATTTTTATATATTGATTATTTGTATTTTGTCTGAGAAATATCTATTTATTTCATGTGTCCATTTTTTTATTGGGTCTTTTATTTTGAGGGGCCTAATTGTTTTGAGTTTTTTATATATTCTAGATGTTTGAACTCTGTCTGAGGAAGAACTGGCAATTTTTTCCATTGTGTAGGTTGTCTTTTCACTCTGTTGGCTGTTTCCTTTGCTGTTCAGAAGCTTTTTATTTGATATGATTCCATTTGTTGATTCTTGGTATTATTTCTTGTGGCACCGGAGTTCTGTTCAGAAACTTCTTGCCTAAAACTATCTTCAAGAGGTTTACCTCTTTTATCTTTAATATATTTAATTTTTCTTGATGCTATTGAGAATGGTACTGCTTTCCTAAATTTTTTCTAAGTGAGTTCATTATTGAAACTCACAATTGATTTTTTAAATATAGGAACTAATAGAACAGGAACACTGTTGATTTTTTTTTTTGGTACCAGGAATCGAACTCGGGTCTTTGCGCTTGTGCAGCAGGCAGCGAAACCGCTGAGCTAAATCCCCAGCCCCCACTGTTAATTTTTGTGTATTGATTTTATATCCTGCTATATTGCCAAAGTTGGTTATTAATTTTAGAAGTCTTTGGTAGAATTTTTAGGGTTTTTATATAGATGATTATATCATCTGCAGATAATACCATGTTTACTCAAAATTAAAACCTAACTAGAAATCAAAAATGCCAGCCATAATCGGCCTATCCTTGCCTTATCTGCCATTACAGAGTAGCCACTGAGCAAAGGAATAGTTACATATAATCCTCTGCATGACACTGGCTATCATGATGGTAAGGACTACTAGTTATGACTGCTGGGGGGTTATTTTCTGGTTAGGTCTTATTTTCAAGGACACATGGTAATAACTTGACTTCTTGCTTTTCTCTACATGTCCTTTTTATTTTGTTCTCTAGCTTGGTTTCTCTGGCAAATATTTTTAGGACTATTTTGAACAGGAGTGGTGACAGTGGACAGCCTTGTCTTATTTTTGAGTTTGAAGGAAAAGCTTTGTTTTTCCCCATTAATAATATGTTGATGGTAGGTTTGTCATAAATGGCTTCTATCAGAAGAGATCCTTCTATATCTATTTTATTCAGGGCTTTTATCATGAATGGATATTGAATTTTCTCAAAGGCTTTTTCTGCATCTATTGAGATGATGATGTGATATTTGCCCTTGTTTCTGATTATGTGATGTATTACATTTATTTGTTGGTGTATGTTGAACTGTGTCTGCATTGCCAGGATGTAGCATACTTGATCATGAAGTCTGATCTTTTTAATGATATGCTGCTCTTTGCTTACAAGTATCTTGTTGAGAAATTTTACTTCTATGGTCACTATAGAGATTGACTTATAGTTGGGTTTTTTAGTTGGATCCTTATTTGGTTTTGGAATCAAGACTGATAGTTTCCAGGATTAATATTTGGGAGTACTTCTTTCATTTGGATTTCATGAAAGAGTTTAAGGAGTGTTCAGCATTAGATCTTCCCTAATGTTCTTATAGAATTCATCAGTGAATCCATCAGGTCCTGTGTTTTCTTAGTTGGTAAATTTTCTTTTATTATTTCTTTAATTCTATTTCATGTTACTAGAATATTTGGAGTATTTAAGTCTTCTTGGCTCACTTTTGATATTTCATATGTATCTAGGAATCTAACCATTTTTTCTGAATTCTCTAACTTATTTGTGTGTAGTCTGCAAAATAGTTGTTAATCTTCTGGATTTCTGCAGTGTCAGTTATGATTTTCTCTTTTTCATTTCTAATTGAATTAATTTGGGCTTTTCTTTTCTTTTTTTGTAAGATTGGCTAAAGCTTTGTCTATTTCATTTATTCTTTTGTGACCCATGGATTATTTAAGAGTGTATTGTTTGATTTCCATGTTTTTTGCATAACTTCAGTGGTTTCCTTACCATTAAATTTTACTTTCATTGCACTATGATCTGAAAACATGATTGGTATAATTTTGATTCTTTTGTACTTATTTACCCATGCTTATTTGGCTAGAATGTCATCTATTTGGGGAAATTTTCATGTACTGCTAAGAAGAATGTGTATTCTACTGTTGTTGGGTGAAACATACATTAGATCTATTAAGCCAATTTGTTTGAAAATTTTGTTCAGCTCTGATATTTTTTTGTTGATTTTTTTGTCTAGTTGATCAACCTATTTGTTAAAGTGAGATACTGAGGTTCCCTACTATAATTCTGACGTGTTCATCTGATCTTCTATGCCCAGTTGTAGTTGTTTTTGTGAAGTTGGGTGCATAGTTGTTTGGTCCATATCTGATAACAATTGTAATCTCTTCTTGTTGAATGTTTCCCTTAACAAATATATAGTGATCTTCTTTGCCTCTTATGATCAGTTCTGGCTTAAAGTCCACTTTGTCTGAGAACAGAATAGCTATTCCATCTTTTCATTTTTTTCAGGGTCCTAATGCATGGAATGCTGTTTTAAGTTCTTTGAATTTCTTTTTGGGTTAATTGTATTTCTTGTACATATAACACTAGATTTTGTTCTTGATCCATTCTTTCAATCTGTCTTTTGTTTTGGGAATTGAGATCATTCACATTGACAGTTATTACTGTAAGGTATTGACTTATTCCTGTCATTGCATGTTGCTGATTCCATTTTTTCCCCTTCTATTTAACTGCTCATCTTAAGGTACTTATTCAGATGGACCTCTTGGCATTGTTGGCTTCATTATCTCTTTCCAGATTGTCCTTGAGAATTTTTTGGACTGCTGCTTTAATGGTCATGAAATTTTTAAGATACTCTTTAACATGGAACTATCTTATTTCTCCATCAAATTTGCAAGGTACTTTTGCAAGCTATATCAACCTGAAGGAGGAATTATTTTCTTTGGGGACTTGAAACACTTCACTCTAAGCTCTCCTGTTCTTTAAGGTTTGTGTTGAGAAATCTCCTGTAATTCTTATAGGCCTAGCTTTATAAGTGATTTTTTGTTTTTCTCTAACAGATTTTAAGAGTCTCTTCTCATGTTGGAGTTCTTCGATATTGACTACTGTCTGTCACAGTGAGGTTCTTTTTTAATCATGGCTGTTTGGAGTTCTATGTGTCTCACTTCTCTATATGTTAAATTCTTTCCCCATATTTGGAAAGTTTTCTGCTATTACTTCAGCAAATAGGTTTTTATGCCATTTGTGCTGTCTTTGATTTTTCATTAGTTCCATTTCATCTTATTGCAGATAGGTAAGTTAATTAGATATCTTGTAGGCAGTTAGACAGAGCCAGCCTAGAAGGAGCCAACATGGAGGACAGTGAAGACATATTCACTGAAGGCCAACATTGTAAAAGGAGAGAATCTACCACACCCATGTAAAATGAATAGCAGTGATTGATATTTTAAATAGGTATCAATCACCTGGGTTGGGGGCCAAGGTCTTAATCCAGGTTTTCTGGGAAATATCCCTGACCCACCCTTACTGAAAATCCTTGTATGCTTGCTGCATGACTTGCTCGCCCATTTGACCCCTATTTAATCAACATTACCTGGGTGACTGTACTTATAATCTTTTTTTGTATTAAATTATTTTATTGGTACATTGTAGGTATACAACACAATTACATTTCTCATTGGGAATTGTACCTTTACATAATGGATCTTGG
>NW_004624791.1:11037859-11049217 GCF_000247695.1 Heterocephalus glaber
TGTCTCTCTCTCTCTGTCTCTGTCTCTCTCTGCCTCTCTGTTTCTCTCTCTCTCTCTCTCTCTCTCTCTCTCTCTCTCTCTCTCTCCCCCTCTCTCTGGAATGATACTGAATATAGCACCCAGGGCCTTCACACTAAGTAACATTTCATCATTATTTATCTATTTATTTAGTTATTTAGTTTTGTTTTGAGAGAGGGTCTCATTAAATCACTAGGATTCCCAGGCTAGGCTTGAATTTATGATCATATTAACTCAGGCTTCCAGAGGGCTGGGATTATAGGAGTTTGACACCACACCCAACTAGCTCTCTTTTTGCCCCTTCAGTATGGAATAAATTTTTGGAAAAGACAGGCAGAAGAAAGTGGAGATGGAAGTTATACTTATAAATAATTAACCAATCATTTGAATACTTATATTCTAATTAAATTATGTAAGAAGTTTATCCAATCAACCATCATAGAGTTCAAAGATTATTCAATATTTCTATCTATAGATTTTGGAGGTGTTTGATAACCATGCAGTTTATTAAAACTAGCTCAAGACATTGAAAAGGATCATTTAATGATAAGAATATCTGTGCATACTATTGAGTAAAATACATTGGGTATTTCAATTAATGAATTTATATAAACATAAAATAGATAAATGGTACAATATTAAAAATATTAATAGTGTAATGTTTCTCTCTTACCTTTCCCTTTTTTTTCAAGAGTACCATATTTATGAATACTTTTCTAGATACAGACAAGAAAATGGATGTATGTGCATTACTGCTTTTCTGCCAGTGTAGCCTGATTCTAGTAAAAGCATCATACTTTTTCTTACTTAATATTGCAGCACATAATTCCAATTCAGTACATATAGAGCAAACACAGTAGTTCTTTTTTTTTTTTTTTTGGTACTGGGGATCGAACTTGGGTCCTTGTGCTTGTGCAGCAGGCAGTGAAACCACTGAGCCAAATCCCCGGCCCTAGTAGTTCTTTTTGAACAGCTAATTATACAATTAAATCATTCTCTTTCTTTTAGACATCTATGTTGTTTCTCTATTTTGATTATTAATTGAAATTACTATTTTCATACATGTCCTACTATATGTAGAAATATTCTAGAAGTGAAAAAAATGTATACTTTTTAGCTGGGAGTGGTAGTACATTCCTGTAATCCCAGCACTCAGAAGGCTGAGGTAGGAGAATCTCAGCAAGTTCAAGGCCAGCCTGGGCTACGTAGTGAGTTCAATGCTAGCCTGGACTACGTAGCAAGACCCTATCTCAAAAAAAGAAAAAAAAAAGCCAAAAAAGTATAAATTTTACATTTTGACCTATTTTCTATAGAAGATGAACCAGTTCACAAATAGTGTGTGGGTTGTCTGCTTTCCAAAATATTTTAAACCTTTTGATATTTGCAAATCTGATAAATAGTATATAACAATTGTTCTTATTTCGGTAAATATAAATAATGTTCAGATTCATTTTGTATGCTTAACAACTTTTGTTTTCCTTCTAACTATTCTTTGAAGTTTTTGCTATTGATATTTCGGTCAATTTTTTCCTAATTTATTGTTACTACTTATGTATTTAAAAAAACTAGTATTCTATATGTGATATGCTAAATGTGAGATTTAAACATTTACTTCAATCTATGGACTAACCATTTTTACTTCACAGAAAGGTACTGCTTCCTTCTTCATGTAACACATTGCATATAGAAACAGCATATAGATGACAGATATATAGAGATATAGTTATAAAGCACAACATTTTAGAAATCAATAGAACTACTCTCTATATTTCTTTATTTTTCAGAATTTTTCTGACTATGCTTGAGTTCAGGATTGTTCACCAGAAAAGCAATTTGGTGGGAGGAATTGTGAGGTTTCAGCAATATTTATTTAATCTAAATTCTATTTAAATTTATTTCTTTATTTATTTCAAACAACAAAAGTTGATCTTTCTAAAAAGAAAATAAATCACTAACATGCAGAAAAGGCATGAAATTAAATAAAAGTATACCTCAAAACACTGCCAGCAACATCACTGCAGTGGGTTTTTCTCAGAAGGCACTTGTGTTTGGATGAGTATTCAGTTGTTGTTATTTGGGAAATGGAGCATATTCTCTGAATTCCTACAACAAAAGAAAATTGTAGGTGTTTTTTTTTTTTCTTTGCCGTGTTTTCTGATCTAGTTTCCACTAATTAAGCAGTAATTTAAGTCCTTAAACTTTGAAGTTTCACTCATTACCTCGCTTCTGTAAGTCAACAAAAGGCAACATCTAAAGCCCTAGTATTGGACCGTCACTTTGGGGACTGCTAATTGAATGTAATTACTTTATTTTGTGCCAGGGTTCATACTTGTAACATGGCCTTGTAATAATTTAAATTGTCTGCATACTGCAGGGTACTGTTTGACGCCAGAGTGGAGACGGTCAGGCAGCCACTGGGGCTTGGAAGCAGAGTCAAAAGTGAGGAGACATTGTCATTTGGGTACCTACTCATTAGCTGCCCTCTATGGCTGTCTGTTGTTTTGAGTGAACAGGATGTGTAGTGACTGAACTTTGCCCCTAAAATAGCTGGGAAAACATGCATTTGGGATGTACAGTAATTGGTTGCTTAGTTGATCAGAGATATTTTTAAAGACCTTGGGGAAAGGTAAGATATTTTTAAAACATGAAATACTGAGGGAGAGAGAGAGAGAGAGAGAGCGAGAGAGAGGGAGAGAGAGAGAGGGAGAGAAGAGCTACAATAACAGGACAAAAAATCAAAAGGATAAAATTAAAATTTATAGTTCTCCTTCCTTATCTCATTTAAGGAATTTGAAGAATAGTATGTTGTTCAAAATAAAGTAAAAAGCTCTTGCTATTTTCCTGGTCTAATAATTTGGCAATCACCTTGCTTCCAACAGAAATTATCAACCCAAGTAATAATAACAACAATAATGATAATTCTCCCCTCCTCCTCCTCCTCCTTCTTCTTCTTCTCCTTCTTCCTCATTTTAACTGCAAGTTACAAGAATGTTTACTGTAGAGGGAAAAATTACAAGCCTGAAGCCTTTAACAAGCCTTGGAATAACTCTCTGACCCACACACTAGGTGCAATCCAGGCTGAATTTTTGCTTCTACATAGGTGATTAATCATATGTTGAATCTAGTCTCACTGGCTCTAATAATAGGGCTTGCCTCTGACTCTTTATAGAAGTGGAAAATAAGAGGACCTTCCTTGAGTGTCAGAATGTTCCTCTCTTGTTAATGGTGCCAGCCGGTCTCTATCACTGGAAGTCAAAGCTAATATGGATCTTTCATTCTCAAATTACATTCAAGATTAGAAAGAAAAAAAGTACTACAATTTTGAAAGAAAGGATAAAGTATAGGGCAACAAGAAAAAAATACTTGAAAAAAATAAGTAAATTGGATAAAGTTAAATGTACATATTTGATTTACTTGAATCCCCTTCAATTACTTTATGATGGTTGAAAAAATAACGCTATTACTGAAGTAATAAATGCTTATTTCCTGTTATGTGTGTGGTTAGTGTGTGTTTTATTAGACATAATTCAAGAGCCATAAAATTCACTTTTGAAAGTTACAATTCAATAATTTTTAGTAAATTCACAAACTTATATAGCCATTATCATTATCTAATTTCATTACATTTTCATCACCTTGACATGAAACTACATATGCATTAACAGTCCCTCTTCATTTACTTCGTTCTCACACCAATCTATGATAACATCTTTTTCTGTCTTTAAGAATTTGCCTATTCAACATATGTGATATAAGTAGAATCAAACAATACATGGCTTTTTATGACAGGCTTCTTTCACTTACCATTTTTGCAAGGTTTATCCATCTTTAGCATATATTAGTACTGCATTTTTTTTCAGATCATTTTCTTTATTAGTACATATTTTTAGTACACAATGTTTACATTCTTGGTGGGGAGTTGGTACACATACGTAATACATTTTAACTTATTTTTTAATCTCCTTTCCCTTCCCTTCCGCCTCTCCCTGCATACATCACTTGATCCCCTTCCTTTTCTTGGTACAAGTTTACAGTACACAATGTTTTCACTCCTAGTGAGGAATTGATACCTATACATGACACATTTCAAATCCTGTTTGCACCCCCCACACACACACCGCCACCAATCTTGGAAAACATGAGCTTAAATATGGCATGATTTCTTTTATATGAAAAATCCAAGTTATAAATACAGAGCAAAATAAAAGATAGACAATAGGAACTAAGGAGACAGATCTTTCTCAATGAGGAAAGGAGTTTAAGCACTGAATTTTTTTATGACTAAATAACATTCCATTGTATAAATACATTGTATTGTTTCTATCCACAACACTTGATGGGCATTAGGTTGTTTCTACTTTTGGACTATTTTGAAAAATGCTCCTACAAGCATTGATATACAAGATATTGTGCCAACATAGCGTAATACTCTGAAGTATATACCTAGGAGTGGAATTGCTGAGTAATAGAGTAACTTGATATTTAACTTCTTGAGGAACTGCTAAGAAGGTTTTCCAAAGTGGCTGTACTATTTTAAATCCCCATGAATAATCTATGAGAGTTAAAGATTCTTCACAGCATCACTAAATTCTTGTTATATTCTCTTCTTTATTATAGCCATTCTTATAAGTAGCAAGTGTTATCTCTTGGTTTTGATTTGTATTTCCTTCATAACTAATGATGTGGGGCATCTTTTCAAGTGTTTGTTGGCTGTTTGTATATCATCTAGGAAAAAATGTCTTTTCAAGTCCCCTGTTCATTTTTTTTAAATGGGGTTATTGTCTTTGAATTGTTGAATTGCATTTGTTCTTTATATATTCTGACAGCTATATACAACTATATGATTTGCAAATATTTTCTGGGTTGTCTTTTCTCTTTCTTGATAGTGTTACTGCCCAGTTTATACATTTTTTATTTTTTGCATATGTTTTTGGCTTCTCATCTAAGAATTAACTATTTTATTCCTATGTTTTCTTCAGAGAGTTTTTATAGTTTTAGCTCTTACATTTAGGTCTTCATTCCATTTTGGCTTAAG
Organism: Heterocephalus glaber; assembly: GCF_000247695.1. The sequence goes on from NW_004624791.1 coordinate 11,042,913, forward strand.
TTTTTAATATAGTGTAAGGTAAGAGTCCTGCATAATTCCTTTGGATCAGGATATCCAGTTGGCCTAATTTCCCATTGAGTGGTCTTCATATTCTGTTCCTGATACCCTTGTCAAAAATTACTGTATTATGGGCCGGGGATTTAGCTCAATGGTTTCGCCACCTGCTGTGCAGGTGGAAGGACCCGAGTTCGATTCCTAATACCAAAAAAATAAATACTGTATTACATACAGGTTTATTTCTGAGATCTCAGTTCTCCATTGATTTCATTCCTATCCTATAGCTAGCACTTTACAGTCTTGATTACTGTACATAGTGAGTAATTTTTGTGAGTCTGGAAATCAGGAAGCATGATTTTTTCCCAACTTTATTCTTTTAAGATTATCTTGGGCACACGTGTTATTAACACAATCATAATCAAAATCACAGTAGACTTTTTGTCTGGAAAAACTCTGAAAACATAATTTGGGTTTGTAATGTATTTTTACAGATTTTTATTACAAAATAAGTAGTTTCAAATAATCTGGGTGCCTCATTTTATAAACTACTCTTAATAATAAAAGAATCTTTCCAGTAAATATTCTAACTCATAAATTTACATTTTGAAAATTAGTGCTTTAGACTGCTAAATCACTGTGGGAATAAATAATGCCGTAGAATATTCTGAACTCTATACTTAATGGAAATTTGGTTTTAGAATACCCATGTTTGCTTTTCACTGAAAGCATATGCAAAATATAAAAAATAGATAAATTGGTCATTGCTGATGATTTAGAATAAGATACTTTATCTTTAGAATCTTGATTTTCTGCAGATATTTTGATTGTAAGTCAGAGATCCTGGCAGCTGGAAGGAAGTAAAGGGGAAGTGGGAAGTTCACACCTTTCCTCTAAAGGCTTAATCTGACTTTTGCACATAAAACTCTCATTCCCACACTATTACCAGAACTTACTTATGTAACTATTAGTAGCTTTAACAGAAACTAGGAAATAGTCTTAATTTTGAGCAACCAAGTTCTCAGCTAAAATTCAGAGACATTTAGAGAAATCCACCATTGATGAGACAGCACAGACATTCCTCTGTAAACTCTTCAATTAAGGTCCATTCATTCTTTCTTTGCATAGGCAGTTCTCATATTTTAATCAGAAAGGCTTTTATATGTTTAATGGCATACTTCTTATAATTACAACTTCTTGGGCATTTTTTGTTTTCTTATTCTTAGCTTTGAGTTTTACTGACCTACTTCAAAGAGTTGATAATACATCAAACACAGCATGAAAGTTTAGAATGAAAAGCAATAGTCAACTCTTGTCCATAGTACACAATCTGTTTTTAATTCTACAGTTGTTACTTTATAGCTATATATATATTTGAATTTGTATTTTCTGTTGTATCTAATTTAGACAACTTGAACATGCGGGATGAAGAATTTACTCACCTACAGTATCTCATTCCCCACTGAGCATATTAGTGTTAGTATTTATCTTATTGTTATTTTTAATGGTTGTCTTTATGACCTCTAATACATTTATAGCTCTGATTCTTTTTTTTTTTTTTTTTTTGGTACTGGGGATTGAACTCGGGACTTTGTGCTTGCAAGGCAGGTGGTGGAACAACTGAGCTAAATACCTGGCCCTCTGATTCTTTTTTTTTAGTTGTTTGCAGTACATGCTTGCAATAAATAATGTTTACAATCCTTGTATGGAATTGGTACATGTACATAACACATCTTAATACCTTTTTTCATACCCTTTTCTTCCCTTCCCTCCCCATTCCCTCTCTCTTGATCCCTTTCCCCTTTGAAAAAAAAATCTATCTCCCTACATGCTATTATCTATCTTTTATTTTTCTCTTTATTTATAATTTGTGTTTCTTATATAAGAGAAACCATGTGATATTTCAGCTTGTGTGCCTGACTTATTTCACTTAATATTATGGTCTCAAGGTTCACCCACTTTTTTCTTTATGGCACAGTAGTACACCTTTGTGTGTAAATACCACATTTTTCTTTATCCATTCCTCTGGAAATGAACATAAAAGATGCTTCTAAGATTTAGTTGTTATGAATTGTGCTGCCATAAACACGAGTAGGCATGTACAACTATAATAGGATGTCTTTAACTCTTTTGGAAAGATACCAAGAAGTAGAATAGTTGGATCAAATAGAATTTCTTGCAGTTTTTTGAGGAATCCCTACACTGATTTCCATAATGATTATTAGTTTACATTCCCACCAACAGTGTAGAGGTGTTCCTTTTTCCCTGCAGCCTCACAAATTATTTCATTAATTTTCAGAGTATCTTTTGATTCCTTATTTGGAAGATGAGACTATTAACACTGCTCACTACTTTTCCAGCTCTTCTCTTTATTCTACATTTTTCTGCCAACTAATTTTACTTGCAAGTCATTAACATTGTTCACAATTTCATTCTGCTTGACAACTATACAAGGTCTTTGCACATGATTTATTTTTCTATTGTAGCCTTTTAAAGCCAGATATCAATTATAGGATTTATATGACTATGACTATACAAATAACATGATAAATTTAGTCAATGGTATACTCAGATTATATTGTCATATTTACTGTTTATCATGACTATTCAGAAAATCAAAGGAGACTGTTTATAGTATTAATGTCAAATGAACTTTTCTTTGCTTAAAATTGTGATTCACTTATGTTTCTTGTTTGAAACAACTTCTTTTTCTTAAGAGTTTTAATGTTCTTCATTTAATTTCTTGCACTGTTTGCCTTTACCCTGGGCTCCTTTTTTTCAGTTCTCTCTTATTGTACATTGGATAAGTCCTTTTATTTACCTCTTCCTCTTTCTGACCCACCCCCTCTGCCTTGGCTAATGGGCTGCTCCCATTGTGACACACAGTTATTTTACAAGACAGTCCTGCTCCTGCCCTCCTGGGCTGAAAACTTTGCCTCGTGTATCATGTTCTCAGGTGCCTAAGCCATTTCAAGTTAATTTCTCAGGAAAATTCTCTGAGGTATAAATTTATTTAATTCCTTCTTGTATGTATAACAGTATCTTCATTCTGTGCTCACACTGAATGCTAGTTTGCCCAGGTAAAGAATCTAGGTTGAAATTATTTTACCTCAGAATTTAGAATGGTTTGTTCTATGTCTTCTTACGTACCATATTACTCAATAATGCTATTTTAATTTTCTTTCTTTCTTTCTTTCTTTCTTTCTTTCTTTCTTTCTTTCTTTCTTTTTTGGTACTAGGGATTGAACTCGGGTCCTTGCGCTTGTGAGGCAGGCACCGGAACCACTGAGCTAAATCCCCGGCCCCAATTTTCTTTTTTTTTTTTTTAACACATAGAGTATTGCTATGGTGCCCAGGTATCCCTGCACTCCTTGAGCTCAAATGACCCTCCTGCCTCAGCTTCCCAATGATCTAGGATTGCAGGATAAGAAAATCACAACTCACAGAATTAAAATACTCTAATTCTAACTGTATTTTCTTAGTGATAATTTTCTCCCCCAGTGAATTAAAGATTTAAATTTTACCATGATAATAAAGTAAGCAAGAATAAAATGTAGGCATATCCATACTGATTCTATAAATAAAAGATTTTATAGGTAAAGATTGAAAAATGAATAAAGAGAAAAGTCATCAGTTTGACTACATATATCTCAAAAGCTAAATTGAAAGCATACAATTAAAATATTACCAGGGAAATTAATAACTAAGAAAATTATTTGTAAAATAGTCATAAACAGAAGTTGGGTAGTCTTACTATGACTATGTGCTCTTAAAAAAAAGAGAAGAGAAAAATAACCCCCAAATAAATAATGCAATTATCTAAAGAGGTGACTCACCGGAAATCAGGAAGAAATAAAAATGAAAAATAAGTATTCATTTTCTATAAAGTGCAAAAAACAATACAGTTGACTTTTACAAATCAAATTCCAAAACCAAAAAGTTTTAAATAAAGATTTCTTTTTTAGTGATGACACACTGCAGAGAACTGGGCATTCTTTTACCCAGCTTCTGCCTTTGAAAAGTTATAAAACAAAGATGCAGCATTCAATTAGCCAGTATGTATCAAAGGCTAAATAAATGCGTGTTTCCTTTGATCAAGCAATTTTACTTCTAGGGCTCCTCCCAAGAGGAAAAGAATCATATAGGTATGTAAAGACACCTGTGTAAGAATACCCAGTACCGAGTTGCTTTTAATAAAAGTAGAAATAAACTAAGTATCACAAAATAGGAATTAGATTTGTATCATGTTCATGTAAATGAATTAAAAATTATGCCCATCCACATACTAATTGACCTAAGAACACACCCATAAAATGTCTAATAAAAATTCATGTTTCAAAAGAATATGCACAATATAATTCTAATTTTTAATGGACTGGCATAATTGGATAATCATGTCTAGTTTAATCTGAAAGCTCAAATAGCAGAATATATAAACTTTCAAAAAAGCATGCAATAGCATTAATAGTGGGGTCCTTAGAATTATGATTTTTGTTTTCTTCTTTATTATTTTCTATATTTTGTAAAATTTCTAAAATGAGCAGGTATTACTTTCTTAAGTAAGAAAACATAAAGTTAGCTGATTCTCCTATTTAAAAACTTGGGGAGATGTGTCCCTTGACAATCAAATATCAGAGTGCAGACTGTCAATCCACATGGCGTGATAAACTTCCATTTACCCCATAGAAGTGTCAGCTTCTCTAACACCACTCTTCATATAGGCCTTATATTAGACTCAACCACAATGAATCTATTTTTCCCCGTATGTTGTTTTCTTCCTGTGGTTTTATATTTTCTAATTATTTAAAACAAGCGTTCATTCTTTACTTGGAGAAAATGTCTTGTTATCCCTGTCATTTGAGATGTAATTTTTATAGGATATTTAGAAGTTTTTCCTTAAGAATATGACTATTAAGTATAAATACTTCACACTATATACAAATATAAGGCATAACCCAGTTAATTAGGCCAGATGAGATGATAAAGGCCACTGTTCCGGTAGACAGACCAGAGGTTGAGTACTTATCCAGATAATTTGATTACTGTAAACAGTCAACCTTGCCTGAATGATCTGGATAATTGCCTCACCTCTCAATTTTACATAGCCTGAGGTTCTAGGTTTATTTTTGCATCCTACAGGGCACTTTCTGCAGTGATCAGCAATCAGAGAAAATCAGATTATCACTCTGTTTAACCTTCCTGTGCCTTGGGTAATTAAGTCAACAAATGAGCTGAAGGCTCCAATGCGGAAGGGGATTGGTAGTGTGTGGTTGAGACACATATTTATGAATTTTGCCTTAAACTGCTTTTCTTGAGGAAGCTTTGATAAGAAACATATGATCTCAATTATCATTAACTTTCTGTGGTTTCCGTGTTTGGGAGCTTGAACCTGAGTTTAGAAGGCTGAGGACCCCCTTCGATGTGTGCCTGAGCAGTGTACTGCCAGTCCATTCACATTTTCCATCTTGTTATCTTGCACTGAGCAAAGGAACTTAAATCACTATTCACACACTCATTCAGACTCAGGGCTGTAGCACTTAAATTGCTTTTGGTTTTTCTTTGGTGCCCTTTTAATAATACACTTTAATTAACTGAACAACTTTCTTCTGACTATTTTCTTTTTTGGTACCGGGGATTGAACTAGGTTTTTTGCACCTTCGCAGCAGGCGGCGAAACCACTGAGCTAAATCCCCGGCTCTTCTGACTATTTCCTATTTTTCTCATTTTTAAAAAATGAATTTTTGACTGATACATGAAAATGCAAAAATTGTACATATTAACAATGTAATGTTTCAATACATGCACACACTGCATAATTTTAAAACCACGTTAAATATATCTATCTTCTAAAACACTTGTCATTTCTTTATAGAAAAATTTTTCAAAATTCTTCCAGCTCTTTGAAATGTACACTACATTATTGTTATTTGTAGTCATTTATCTCAATATCTAAGCAAAAATATGTAGCTTTGAAAATATTTGTATCATGCACAAATAAGAATATAATTTAAAATGTTATTGGTATTGTTTGAAAACCTAGTCTTGTTTTTCTGTTGTTTTTGTTTAATTTGGATTATAAAATTTAAATTTGAATTCTTCCTGTGAAAAGATTTAAAGAATGACAGAGCTTTTCATAGCTGATGAGTCATGATATCATTTTTGAATATACATCTTCAAAAACAACTGAAGTTCGATTCCTGGTATCAAAAACAAAACAAAACGAAAACAACTGAGAAACTAGATACATTTATAGCTAAATGGATGCATATTGAGGCCATACTCTTAAGTGAAATAAATAGGACACACATGTG